>VZRQ01001798.1:150542-311092 GCA_013397975.1 Machaerirhynchus nigripectus
TTGAGCCCTTGTATGTCAAATCTGGCCTGGAGCAAATTTTCACAGCTGAATTATAAACCCTGTAAACAAGGGTTTATGATGGAAATGCTGACACAACCTTAATTACAAACAGCGTGAAGTGGGGGGAGGCTCTGTAACACACACTCCTTTTCACTGCCAGTCCTCCGGCACGCCAAGGCTGCCATCCACGGAAAAACCCCTCCTGCTCCTGCTCCTGCTCCTTCCCCTCACTGCTCAGGCAGCAGCATTTATATCAAATCTGGTTGCTCAATACTGTCCTTAAGAAAAGGGGAAAAAAAAAACCAACAAACCCTTGATTTTGTAATAAAAGTATAATGTATAGCTTAAAAATAAATTAAATAAAGGAAACATTAAAAGATAAATGGAGCAGGATGCTCTATGGCTGAGGTAATTTGAGTGGAAAGGGAAGGAGGGAGTTTACATTAATAAATGATTAAAGGCCTTAACGAGGGCCTATCTGGTTGAAGAGAGGAGCAGAGTTCTCCACCTCTTCTCCTTCAGCCCAGCTTTTTTACATTTGTTCTCAATGCTGATCAATATGGTTTTCATTTAGTGATTTCCATAATGCCATATGTGATCTGCAAGCCTGACATAATGAAGGCAGAAAGAGAGCTGAAGTCATTTGAACGTTCTCGCTTGCATGTCTGTCGCCAATTTAGAAAATAAATATCTATTGAGAGTTAGGGTTTCCTCCTGTCTAGGAGAATCACAGCAGGATTTGCATATGCAGATTGCAAAGCCTGGTTTTTTTCTCCTCTCCCCCTGCCCCTTTTTAAATAAATAAAACGATGTTGAAGAATATCTTCCCCCCTGTGTTGCGGTGAGTTTGTGTTTTTACAATCAAGAAGAAATATTATTAAAGTTTAAAACTGAATGAGGGTTGGCTCCTCTCTGCTCTGGCTGAGACTTGCTTGGCATCCCGAAAAAGCAAAGGTTTGTTGTCTGCTGAGTCACACTGACCTGCTGGATCCCATCAGAGACCACCTTCGTTTGAAATATAAAAAAAACAAGGTCTGTACTAAGCAACATTTGGTTTCATCATGCCATTGTCTTCATGGGCAGAGTCTCAGTCAATACTGCAGAGGTATCAACCCTGGAAACTGAGCTCTTCTGTCTCTCAGAGGTGTGAATTACAGCATTTATATAACACCACTGCTATAAACTGTGTATTTAATAAAAAAGCAGGACTGGCAAGTACCTTTTGGAGGGCTGGAACTGGGGTTCCTGCCACCTATAAAACACCCCTGGCACAGGAACAGTGTCAGAGCCATAACTGAATTGTAAAAATGTAAATGGTTTATGACGAACAAGATGCCACAGCAGATTTAAAGGTGTTTGGCAGCCAGTTGAGCTCTCAGTCAGATCTCACAGAAAAGGCTGAAACTGGAGGTTTCTAAATCCTCACCCTTTGGCTGTAATCACTTCTCACAGATGCCCAGCTTTGGGACTTAATTCTGTTCATAAAAATAAGCAACAGGTTAAAAGCTGTACTTGAGAGTGTCATTATATGGGTGACCCCCCCCCCTTCCCCCCCGACCCAAATTCCCAACTCTTCACCAGATCAGGGAGATGTAATCTCCTGAGTTACATCCCAAACATCAGCACACAACATTTCCTGGCTGCTGGGAGGGGAGCAGCAGCATCCCGGGATGCTCCAGCTGGAGCACAGAGTTCCACTTGCTGCAAAGGGAGGATTCTCCCCAGAAGAGGTTTTGCTTTTAATGCCCAATATGCAAACAGCAAAACAGCACAGGAAAAATTACAGTTTGCATTAAATTTAGGACCCAGACTGCTGATTTGGCTACTTTGAGTACATAAATGGTGTTGTACTGAAAAGGTTTCAAAGTTTTGCCCATGGCTCGGTTGAACACTGAGCCATGAAAGTATTATCTGAGTCGCTGTTAATAAAACTGGCAGTTCATTAAGGGTATCTGACAGAGAAAAACCAATGTAAATAGGGATTTGTGACTGGTGAGCAAGCTTTCCATCATAAACAAACTTTCTTTGAGGTTCAAAGAGTTTAGTTAACGATTTAAAGATTTTTTTTTTCTCATTGTTTTCAGGCATTGCCAACTCTTTGTCTACAAGAAAATAGCTTGAAAAAGCTGCTCTTTGTACACATTTTCCAAGTTCCACAAATTGCTATAGATATAAAATGTAACCATGGAAAAAAATCCCACTGCTGAATTCCGAGAAGGATGTCAAAATTAAAATACCCTGATGATATTGTTAAAATTATAAAGGCTCTCCCTCTCTGGAAGTGCAAAGCAACATTAAAATAATTTCTTCTCCTTCTGTTTATATCACACTTGTGCATCTCTGTTTACCCAGTGTAACTAATGGTAAGGGATTTTCAGCTTCCCAATTATGATATTGCATTGACCTAATTGGGTTTCTGGAAGGCTTCAGGGAATTCCAACCTTAAAGACTTTGTTCCCACTAAATTAAGAAAGATGTGGAAGTGTGGCCGTTTCAGAAACGGACAAACGAACCTACAGAGGAATAAATTCTGGAATAAACTGGGCTGCGAGCAGCAAAAACACAAACCCCGTGCCTTGAGCTGTGAAGTCCTCGCAGCAGCCTGGCTGGGATGAATAAATCAGGAGCAGGGAGAAGGGACGGGAGAGCTCAGAGGGCTGCGGCAGTGCCGGGCTGCCACTGACCTCCCGCCCAATTACAGCCTCATTGGCAAAGCAAACAAGGAATTATTGGGAATTATTGGCTCTTTAGTCGGGCTTTTTTTCTCCTGCCCCCCCGGCCCCTGGTTCTCCTTCTGGGTTTTTCTCCCCTTTTCCTGTTAGGCGCAAAAAAACCCCCAACAACAACGCACAAAACCCAACCCAAAAAAAACCCCAACCCCCAAACAACCCCCTCTGCAAACACCTGATATTCATCTGAGTCCTGCAGTTGTACAGTCTTGTTAAATTGTTACCACCTTTTCCACGAGCAGTTTTGGCAATTAACCTCGTGGTCATACACTTCAAAGGGAACAACTGTTGAGTTTAACCTCCTTGAGCTACCATGGATTCCTTTATGATTTTTCTTCAAACACTTTCATCCCCAACAAAAAATGCAGACTGATAAGATTGGTGTTTATTTTTCCATTTTGTCAGTTTATTAGGATGACAAATACCTCGACCAGTCACCACTAGTTTGTGCTCCTCCAAGTCTGTGCAGAAGGAAGCTCTCCTATTAATTCACATTTTTAAGGCAGGGTCTCTGCTTGCTAGAATCCATGGATTTGATACATCTGACCCCTTCCTGCCCCTGTTTGCAAATCTCTCATATATTTCTCACAATGCCTAAAAGCTCCAAAAACAGAACATACAAGTAGAGTTAATGCTGAGGACATGACATGCCATTACAAATATATATTTTCTATGTATTTCTTTTGTAAAACCTCACCATTACTGAGAGACAGGACTACTTTGCACATGAAAAGGGCTAAGAAGATTCCTCCCCCCTCAATTAGAGTACCAGTTCACAGGATCAGGATCTGTGTCAGTACAAACCACGTTAACTTTTCCTTCTGTCTAAACTGCTGCCTACAACATATATTAATTTACCAGACCGTGCAGCTGCTCCTTAAGCAACTGGATAGCAAATGATAGGAAAGTACCAAAGCAAATACTACAGGAGTGTGATCAGGTTACTTGGAATGTTGTTTCCCCCTGCATTTACATTCTGGTATTATAGCACATTTTTTCCTCCGAAGTAATCACAAAAATGTAAAACGGGTTATTCTTAGGAGAAGCTTTCAAGAGACAGCCAAAGAATCCCAAAAAAAGTGTCTGAGTCACCTTTTGGTACGGAGCGAGCACAGCCGGCCGTGCTGGTGGCCAGGGGAAGCATCACTTTTCTCTGGCTGCAAACTGCCTTGGGTGGGAGAGGGAACAAAATCCCTCTCCAGGAAAAGAATGGAACAAAAGTTTCGGATCTGTCTGGCAGTGCAAGAAGGGGAAGCATTTGGGCAAGCATATGGCATGTGTTTCAGGTTGTGAGGGAGGCAAAAAAAAAAAAAATCACGATGTTCCGTGCAGTTCAGACCAAATAGAAAACTTATTCTGACTATTCTCATTTGTCAGAGGCTTTTCAAAACTAAGCAGATCTCTCCATGGCTCTGATGTCAAAGGAGGAAGGAACCAGTGGGTATCAAGTTTACATTTTTAGGTTCTCTTTTAACTGTTCCCACTTTTAATTTTAATGTGCTTGTCAACAAAATGAAAAACTCCTTCACTCAGGGGGAAAAAAAAAAAAAAAGGAGAAATTAGCACATTAAATGATACATGGGTCTGGTGCTACGTTGCACAGTTCAGTGAACCCCTGCACAGATCACCAAGATGGCTGGAAATGTCTCTTTCCGTCTGTTTTTCATCTCGGAAGGCTGTGTACTCAGCAGAGTGTGAAGAGAGCCTCTCTCCCCTCCGACCGCTCCTGCTCACCCCCCCAAAGCCCCTGCAGCAGAGAGCAGGAACTGGAGCAAATGCTTTTGTGAATTAAGAGATCTTGTGAGCGTAAATTTGGTCAGGCTGCTCCTTTCTGCAGGCCAGCCCCGGCTGCTGCCCCAGGATGTGAACTGTCAGTTCGCATAGCTGGTGATGAGTTGCAGAACCATCAGTAAAGGTGAAGACGGCAGAAGCAAGAAAGATTCAAGACTGGTGGAAATCATTTCACAAGGAAAATTTCAGCCATCAGTGGGAGGAAGCTTTGAAAAATGCTGCCATTTCCGAGTCAGAACGAAGGAAAAATTAAATTACTGCCGGTGAGGCGAGCCAAAGTCGCATCTTACCCTAGGGAGAGGTTTGATAATGGTAAACATTTGACAGCTGGCCTGAAGTTGTTATCTTGTTCTAACAGTTGTTATAGTCTGAGCGAACATTTCTGATAAGAGAACAGAAAGAAAAACACTAACCCATTTTTAATTTCTTGCTCTCTGTATTTTAAGCTGCAGTGCCCAAAGCCAAACAGGTCTGAAGCCGTTTGCCACCATCACTCTGATTAAAGCCTCAGTTTTTACACCGAGCACTGGACTGGGGTTGGGAGTGAACGACATCACTGGGTACAGCAATACCTCAGGAATAATTTAAAACAACTTCAACCCTTTCCCTCTCAATATCCCTTAAATATCCCTCCTCTGTTTCACCACGAGCAATTATAAGAATTAACCCTAAATTAGACTGAAATTGAAATAATTATTCTGTTTAAGTTTTTAACTTCAAGATCTACCACAAAATCTTGTTTTGCTACTACTTTACTTCAAGCTGTTGATGTACAACCACAAAACTTTAATTCCTTTATTATTCTTTACTAAAGAATACTTATTCAGACACATTAGAAAGGCAGCAACCTCAGTTCCACCTGAGTGGAGCAATAATGAATGAAAACCCGTTCTGTTTAAGCAGAAATAGGTATGCTATCTTTACAGGAAATTTAATTATCCATCAGATTTTTTTGTGCTCAGTTGTTCCTGACAAAGCACGTATTGAGGAGGGAGCCACGGCTCTGCTCTGTCCTGCCATTAGCAGCTCCTCCTTTAGGAAAACACAGCGTGGATATGGAAAGTACATTACATGTATGTCAAAAATCAAACTACCATCCTGGCAGAGAAACATGGGCTGTTTGGGGTTGGGCTTTTTTTTTTCTTTTTAAAATCAAGAATGAATTTCTAAGCTGTTTAACGCAGCTTAACCTCACAGAACACGTACACAAAGCATTTACCTCCCATTAAAAAGAATTAAGATGAATACTTACTGTGCCTATTAAACTCTGTTTAACAACTTACTGATATGGACTGGGGGTAAATCTTCCTATCCCTGAGTACCCAAAGCCTCCCTCTGCCCAATGTGCCTCCTTCTGCAGGGGCAGGCCCAGGGAAAGCTGACGGATGGGTTTTCCCTGATGGTCATGATCCCAATCCCAACCCCAGGCACAGGATAAAGCCCCAATTAGACAGGCAGCATGTGAAGCTTGTCCCTTAGACACATAAATTAACTCCACAACTCTTTCTGTATCTCCTGCATTAACAGGTAGAAAGTGTTTCATTACTTTTTCCAGTGACTCTGCCCCACTCTTAAAGCAAGAGTGTATAAATTGATATTAAAGTAAGGTATTTTGAGAATGTTTCAAAGTAAGGTCAAACTCGTATTAAAAACCTACTAGTGTAGGCTAAAATAACAGTCTGGCTGAGCAGCCCTCGGTGCATCTGGGTTCAATTACCCACTACATCCTTGCTATGTTTTCTACCAGCAAGAACAACGCAAGCAAGGCTCGGAGTTCACGGATAATGTCAAAGTTAGGTTACTCAGAAGAGGAATGAGATAAATCATCCAAATATCACAGTCATATTGGCAGCCCATTTTTTTCTCCCCCTTCATCACTGAAAGCAGCACAATGTTGCATAACAACAAATAGAGGACAAAAGTCCTCACCTCGGGAGGAAGACTGAACCCAGCTGCAGTCCTGCTCTCTCACACACACTGGGAGTGAAAAGCACACGCTGAAACGATGGCTCAAAAAAAGGAGGCAGAACCCAACCTAATGCGCAAAGCAAACAAACACGATTTACCACACTGGCACCCTGACTGATTCCTTTTTTTTTGGTGTTTGACCCTGCAACAATGAGGCTGGATTAACATTCATTATTTGCATTCAACGAGCTGTCGTGGGGAGCAGGAGCTGCTCCAGCACCAGCCTGAGAAACAAGAGAGGCTGGGCCACTTGTGGGATCATCGGCTCTCTCCTTTCTGAGCCGCTCAGTGGTGCCCAAAACTTTGACTAAATACAAGCCCCCCGTGTCTTGCTTTCATGTTTCAAGCTGGTTAACAAGGATTTAAGAGCTGGGTGGGTAAACAACACACTGGGGCTCCACTCAGCAGCGTCCTGGTTAAGAGGATGCCGGACTGGGAGCGGCCATCCCTGGGATCCCATCAAAATCAGGCTGCCACATCCTACACAAATGGCACAAGACAGACTCCAATGTCACCAGCCCTCTCAGGGGACAGCTGCCACATCCCTGCACCCCACCTCCACCTCCCCAACTGGTCCCAAACTGAGAGGCTGTACTCAGACCCTGCATAACATCACAGCAGTGTCTCTGTCTGCAAAGGCAGATGCTCCTCCAGGGAACGGGAAGATTGTCCTTCGCTTCCATCAAGGCCCATAAAAAAGCAATTGTCAGTAAAGTTGCTCAAAATTATGCATGTTCTGGGAACGCTGCACCAAGTACTTTTAAAGCAGCATGTTTAATTCTGAGCAGCTCTATATGAAACATGGCAAAAGGCAGCAATAAATCACCAGCATCAAAACTGCTTTTGTGGTGCATGAAGAGTTAGTTTATCCATTCTGGAATTCTGTTTGCATCAAAGTAATAACACATTTGCAATATGATCAATCAGGTTAAACTTAGAGGCAAACGTGTTTTTTACCCAGTGTTTGTCAGAACACTTCCAAATTAGAACATAACAAGATTTTACAACATCGAATATCCAGTGCTCCATTATATACATATATTATAAATTCATGTCACTGTAATGTACCTAATTATATAAGGTCATTTCTTATAGAAAAGCACAGGTATAAAAGTTTGATGCCAGAACAGTCTGGCTGTTTATTAATTTACTATTGCAGATGAGAAACCCTCCTCTGACTGTTACAGGGATGGATGCAACGGACTCCTGCATTCCAGAAAAGCAACCCGCCCAGCTTACAAAATATTAACCAGCCCCCAGAACGCCAGGCTGGGGGCACCCCAAGGCTCAGCCCCTTCCCCTGCCTGTGCAGGAACCTCTCTCCCTCTCCCAGCACTCGCCCTGTGCTCACCTGTTTCCCTGGAGACCAGCATTTACAACGAGGGCTATAAATACACACAGTAATTAGGCAACTTTCGAGGCAAACCTTCCAAGCCATTTGCCATCTCAGCAATGCTTTAACTTCTGGAACAGAGAATGATCTTGGTTGAAAAAGAGTATGAATGCAGCCCTCAGATGGGCTCAGAGCAACAGTGAGGGAGAACTGTGAGGGGAAAGTCATCCCTGGACAGGTCATCACTACTGCCAGGGAATGGAAAATTTGGTCAATGAATCCAGACTTTACTGCCTGCTCTCCCACTGGGAACAAAGCTTAATATCACTGTGAATCACTACAGAATATGAAACAGAGATTAAAAACTTATTTCTCACAACCTACTGCTAAAGGCCAAGGAAAGGCCCTGAAACATCAGCTGATGCTGAAGGAACTGAGCCAGCAGCTGCTCCAGACCTTTGCCTGCTCTGTCAGCTCCTTGCAAAGGCTACAGGATTTACACAGTTCCTTTTGCCAAGTCGTGGTGGAGATCTATCAGCATTCAAAGAAGTCATTTACACTTTGTTGAGCTAAAATTATCCACACGGTTCCTATTTACTGAACAGGGAAGTGCAGTTTGTCTACTAAATAATAAACAATTTATTTACTGCACAGGCCAGCTTGGACAGGACATGGAGCAACCTGGTCCAGTGGAAGGTGTCAGGAGCAGAATTAGATGAGCTTTCAGTTCCCTTCCAATCCAAACCATTGTAGGATTCTGTGATTTGCTGCTTCCAGGGCAAGCAAAGCAAACTGGAAAGATGCAGAGGTGTGTGCACACAGACAGATGCAGTAACGATACTTTTTAACTCCAGCAGATTCTCTCATATCCTTTAATTTTATTTATTTTAATTCTTTCATCTTATCATGTGAAGGTTTCAAGACCCTTTCAAATACTGGCTTCAAATAATGAAATAGTATCTTCAGCAAAATGCCCAGGTATTTTAGGCTATGACTGAAGATACCCATTTACATCAGTGGAATTTCAACTTTGCCAAGCACTGAGCACGTCTCCAGCCAGGATAAAGGAACTTCTTTTGCACATAGCACTTAAGTAAAACTTTGGCAGGTTGAGCACTAATGACCAGAGAAACAGAAGATTCATATTTAGTTCTTACTGACCCTTAACATCTGACTGGTACAGTGGTAACTCAAATAAAATTTCATGATGAAAACTAAGGTTTCAGGTGCAAACAGTTAAATACAGCCTTGCAGGGGAGAGCAGAGTTTGCCCTGGCTGCCTCTTGGCATCCTGCAAACCACCATGAGCAGACAGACTTTTCAACAGGTGACAGGGAGCATCAGAACCACGTCTGGGAGCTTGACACAAACCTGCTTACAAGGTACAGTGACCGATGTCTGCTTTTATGGCTTGATCTCGTTCCACCCGAGTCAAATTCAAAATTCCCAAGGAAAACCACCCCTCACATCAGACAAGGTAATTAAATATTGAAACACACAATATACAAACCCCAAAGCAGTCACTGTTTGCCTGCTGAATGTACTGGGAAGAACTTGAGACCATCAACTGTGCAGGGGGAAGAGGTGAAGTCTTCTCTCACAAGACAGTTTTAATGCCTGCAACGAGCCTGTTTGGGGCTGAATTTACCTCCAGGATTTCAACCCTTCCCTCGCAAGCTGGAATTGAGAGTTCTGGCAGAAGGGGGCTGGGGGGTGCATTTTTGGAAGAACAAAGGGAAGCAACTTCAATACAACCCTGGGCAGAGCGGCAGGCAGAACTGTCTTTGGTAAAAATGATATTCCTCTGGCAATGATGTGTAAGTATCTGCTCTTAACTAATACAAAGAACCTTTTGAAGTAGGTGGTTTGGGTGACAGTGCTGGTGCTCCTGACACAGAAGAAAGGGTGGCTGAATGCAGCAAAAGCTTTGTCTGATCTGCATCACTTTGAACCATAAGAGCAGCAAGAGGGAGAACAGAAGGGAAGCCAAGTGCTTAATACTGGACAGCAACTTTCTTTAAATCTCTTCCACTGCCTAATTAACTGCAACAAACCTCCCCTGTCACAGCAGTGGGTGCTGGGTGCTGGGTGCTGGTGCAAAAGCACCACTGAAGCTACTTACCTCCTTCAAACAGGTGTAAAGGGAAAGTTTGTCTAGAATTTACTCAGCATTTCTTAAACGGTTACTTTTATTTCTGTAGTGTTGGAACTGCTGAGATGTCGTCATTCACAGAGGAGCAGCCATCACTCACCCTGGTACTTGTGAAGAATTCATGGTGACAACTCTTCAGACACTCTGGCATCATTCTGAAGCACTGTGACTTCCACAATCATCTTCTGGGAAGAGTTGGGGACTTCATTTCTGGTGCATTAAGAATGAAGGTGGGGTTTTTATGAACATTCAAGTTTCTTTTCTATTGAACCTTTAGGGATGCAAGATCCTTCAACTTTTTCCAAGAGAGGTTTGTGCATCAGAATGGACACGTGAGCATCCTTGAGTCCATACTTGAAGACTGTTTGCCCAAAATCTCAGACGAAGTGGCTACTGAGCAGCTCCCAAATAAGAATCCAGGAGATATTATTTAATTCTGGCACAGCTGAGAGGAGTTGCTGAGATTTGCAGAAGTACCACATCCCCTAACACTGAATTTCACCAAAAGGAACTCAGAGCAAGCCATCCCTGTTCTGCATGATCCTTCTGTAGAGCTCCTGCAGATGGAGCACACACAGAATCCCAAATTGCTGAACACAGCTCCATCCTGGAATTAGCGAATTATTTTTAAACACTTTACATGTGATTATGCCTAATGAATAAACAAACACACATTTACGACGGGGAGATGTTACGGTTCAAAAAAGCAATACAACATCTTTCAGCTACTCTTTCTTAAAGCCTTAATAAGCCTGTGCATAAATCAAACCCTTCCTTGCTTGGATAGACCCTCACTGAGACGTGCCCATGGTGCTAATTCAGAGCAGAAAACGCTCTTATTCCAGGCCACTGCAGTGAAGTGACATTTACCTAATGCAGCTATAAATTTCCTGATAATTAGTGGGCAGCTGATGGTGATGCAAACTGACTAGTGCAGCAATGCCAGTCTCAAACTAGCTCTCCAACACCCACAAGTTAATCAGATTTAAACCCCAAAATTTCCAAAATTCTCACTGGTGCAATGGCTCAGGGACAAAGGCTGGTGCCGCAGAGCTTCCACCAGTTGCTGTGATCTCTTCATGGTCCACACACTGCTACTAACGAGATGTAGCTCCCCTAAACACTCACTTTCTCACATCAAACAACTCACGGGACTTTTCACTTAGCCAAACGTAATCAGCATTTCCTGAATTCTCTATGATGTGGAGCAAGCGTAGATTAGTTCACTCGAATCTAAAACAATGGAATTTGGAGGGGTACAAAATGGTGCTTTCAAAAATAACTTTCAAAAGCCACTTCTAAAATTTCACAGCCAGTTTTGAAAGCTTCTGATGCGTATCAGGATTTTCAAAGTTAAGTAGGTGAGCAATTAAAGAAAGTCTAAAAATTAAGTTAAGAAACCTGGCATCAAATCACACACAACCTTTCACTCATCACAGTCTCCAGTGCTGCTTCATTCTATGTCACTAAAGGAATTCTATGTCACTAAAAAGGAGTTCAGTTGGACAAAAAGATATTAAGGAACCTTAATTTTTGTTTTCCTTTTCCAGCCTGATGCCAAACAACGTTTACATTCTAATACTTTGGAAGCATCAGGATTGGAATCAGCACAAGACTGATTACAGAGCAGCCTTAGATGCACAGTGAGTTCACTTAAACGCTGCAAGAACTACCATGGAAGTTGTAAGTAGCTTCTCAGACAGAGAGAAAACACAGACCCATCCTTTAAAATACTTTCTCAAAACAGTCTTTGACCTTTTGGGTGCATCATGAACGAGGCCAGTCAATCAGAGAAAACCCTTCTCCCTGTTTTTTTCTTGGATGAACTGTTCCTTTATCACACTATTTTAGGAAGAAAACAACCCAACCTTTCGGCACAATAGGTCAGAATGTTGTTCTAAAGCAAAGCATGAGCTAAAATTTCATGAGAAAGTTAATTAACATTTGGAAAATACCCTGAAATTCTCACTGAATGCAAAGGGCCATCCACATATTCTCACTGGTCAGGAAGTGTCCAGCTCTGCATGTGATTTCCAAAGGAAGGAACAAGGACTGCTGGCACTGTAGGGATGGCACAGGAGCAAGTGCAAAGTCCACAGCTCAGAGTGTCACTGCTGCTCTGATGAGCACTCCTACAGCAGATACAGCTCCTCCCTGCACCAACAGCATCTCACACGAGCACAAATCTGACAAGAAAGTAACTGCAGAGAGGAATGCAAAGACCAATAAAGGCAGGGCACGTTTTTCCATGTACTCAGCTTTTAGTTCATATGCTAATTATAGCCCAGGCTGATCTTTAAAAGTTGAAAAACCCACAGAATTAAAAACAAAAAATTACAATAGGGTGAAATAATTGCATTTATTTTTGTTCTGAATTCCTGGTTAATAGAAGTGTCAGACCATGAAGAACCTACCAATGTGCTTTTGAGACTTGTCTCTAGTTACACGTCCAACACTAGATAGGAACTTTCTGACCTCTCTCTGATTTAAAGCCTGGTTTGTAAGCATTACTTTTTGTCATTATTTTTCCTTATTAAAAAGGGCAGTGAGGAAAAAAGATGATTAAAGATATCAAACAAACACCAAACCTCCTGTGAATGGACTGTTGGAAAATAAAGTACGATTTAATGACGTGAGAAATTAGATGAAACTGTCAAGTTTAAAGAATCTTAAAATGGTTAACAGGTCAAAACATAAAAACTTCTTTATGTATAGAGTGAATATAAAGGGAACATGGTAAGTATCTGCCAAGGGTTAATTGCAACCCTGCATGAAAAGCAGTTAACAAGTGAGAGTTAGAACACCCAGGAGGAAAAGAAAAATTTTTCCAGTGCCATGAGAAATAAACAACAAGGGGGAAATATTTCCTTTGGCCACTGTTACCTCCTCTCCAAAAGCTCAGAGGAGCAGTGGGAATGCCAAGGCCTGGTTTTCTCTTGACTCCCTCCGAAACATTTGTCTTCATTACCACTCTTTTTAATCAGGGCTCCTTCATGAGTGTTTCTGCTCAGCCCCCAAGGGGCAACTCTCGGCTGCGATAAATCAGCATCCATACCGCAAGTCACTAATCAGCACTCTCAGGGAAAGAATAACAGTGAAGTGCAGACCACTAAAGGCTTGGAGGAACCTGAAGGCTCAGTGGCCTCAAGGAAGAACGGCCCACATCAAAATAATCAGCCACTGAACCATCCCTACCTTCTAGGCTTAGCAGGACTTGCACTTGCAGATATTATTTAAAAGCCTCCTGCACACAAATTGTTCTCACTGGATAAAGGGACTTTATTGATAAAGAGGGAAGGGGCTCTCACCCTTGAGCTTGGTTCCACTAAATCAGTGGATTGCATTTGTGCCTCCTACTAGAAAGCATTCAGGGAAACAAACTTGGTAATGGATACCTCGTGCTGCCATCATACCATTTCTAGAGGTAAAAAAATCAGCAATGAACTGAAAGAGGAGGAAAAGGAAATGGGCAGAAGATAACATTCCCAAGGCACCTCATGTATTACAGCAATGGAAGAAGAAAGGATTTTGTCCATTTCTTTTGTTTTCAAAGGTTATTTATAAACACAACTAAACAGATGTCACCTCAAAAGGAAAATATCTGCATAGGTTATCTGTGCTCACACCCATCTCCCTGCATCCGATCCGCTTAAAACTCTGCGTGATGTCCCAACTGCAGAAACAATTAATATTTCAATAGTTGTTATTATTCCTTAAAATTGTCCAAATCCCCAACTCTGCGTCAGTGCTTGCCAAGGACACCACAGAAAAAAGCTGAATGCACACCCAAGCCCTTGTGCATCCCCCAGCTGCCAGCACCACTGAGAAATAACCCTGAGCCATAAAACCAAGCACTGGCACCCAAATTAGCAAACTAAGCATCCTCCCATCCAATGGCTGTTGAACAAAAATCCTAGAGCAAGCTTTTCCAAAACCACAACTGCAGCCATCCACAGGTTTTTTTTTCCTTGTTAAGACTCATCTCTATGGTACCTGGAAATCTGGCCCATGGAGATAAAGCAATTATGGAAAGATCACAGAAAAAAAAGATTCTTCCACTGTTCCTACATCCAAAGCTCAGGAAGGTCCAGGAATCACATCCCTACAGTGAGCTGACTCCAGCACTGAAATTTAGGTTAGTATAGGAAAACTTCCAGTCCTAAACCAACAAATCAGAATTATTTACTGTGGTCTACTTTCTTTCCTTGAAGTTTTGGGCTATATAAACTGTAGGACGGATTCACTTCGAGCTGGGAGGCGAAGACGGTCTCTGTGAGGGTATTAAAAAGCCTCCTCGTGACCCAGAGTGGCAGCACTTTGTGCCTGACCTCTGCCAAACTATTCCCAAAGCAACAGAGAGCACCAGTGGGACAGAGCAGCTTCTGACTGAAGGTTTAATCCTGAACACCAAAAGGGAAGGAAAGAGAGGCAACCTTTGCTGTGAACTCATCGTGAACCTTCTGCAGAGTTCCAGGCTCACACTCAGGTTTATTACACTTAGAGGGGCTACCCTAAGCAAGATAAAATATTTACTATGGTAATCAAAATACAAGTGAATAATCTGCTAATTACGCTTACTAATTAATACTCATTTGAATTTCTGAGTTATCTAAGTAGGAGATTGGAGTATTCAGTTAAGGGGACACGCTGTGCTCCAAAGTCCAATCTTTTGAGCACTATAAATAGGTGGTTTAGGAAAGTCAGGGCCGGGTTCTATTAGAAGAGCTGCTAAACCAGAGCGTGGAATGCAGTGAAAATATTCCCTCCACCAACCGTGCTCCGTTACTTCAAAGAATTCAATATACCCCAGCACTCCTTTCTCAGAGATGAAAATCGTCATTTTAAGTTGTCTGGTCCCACTCCACTTAAATGATCCTTTAATTTCCTTTCTGATCCCCGAGCCCTCAGGTGGCTCGCGCGGCGCTCCGTGCCCGGGGTCGCATGAGAAGTTCACAGCTCCTCTGCTGAGCTCCTGATCCTCTCCCCAAGCAGCCCTTTCCTGTCTCGCTCTGCCTTGCGTGCTCTGCTCCCCGGCCGCATCAGCTGCCAGCCTCAATCCCTCTCCTGGAACGCCCCTTCCCCCTCCAGCCCCGGCCTGACATCCGGAACTGACTTAGGAAGTGCTCTAATGGTTACCAAATTTTTGGGAACTGCCTCAGCTTTTCGGAGCTGAACATGTGTTCGGTGCAGGCAGCATCCACCGGCACCACTTGACCTCACGGCAGCCTTCGACTTGCTGATTTTTCTTTTCCTTTTTTTTTTTTTTTTAATCCCCCCCTCTCCTTGAAAAAACAAGAAAACTTTTACCAGATAACACATGATGTAAATGCAAAATTATGTTGTGAAATGACTGCAAACATGCTGTTTTCCAGATGTTTGACGAGACAGTAAAGAAACAGCACAAAGAAGGGTCAACAGTTTCCGTCAGAGACTCTGCTGGGTTCCACATGAAAAAAAACCCCAAACCCCAACATTCAGATCTCATAAATTCAAGGGGCTCTGCACGGCTGACAAGCTATTCAGGCTTTAAAAAACAAAACGTGAGGTTCCTCTGTCATCTGCCAAATTTCACTCCATCGATAGGTGGTTAAAAGCCATTTGACTGTTAACATTCTATGAATTTCCTAAACCCATTATTGCCTCAAATACAGGAGACTGCCTGGGAATTGCTATCTGAGGTAAGCAGGGCTGCATCCTCTGTTTGCTTATAAATACAAATATCCCTGCACAAGCCCAAAACTTTGCAAGAGAACACGATCAAAAAGAGTTGGAAGAAGAGATGAAAGAACAGAGCAGCTGCCAGGCACTTCCCCTTATCCCCACCACGCCAAGAATGACTGACTATTGCCACGAGGAACATCAGCTTTTGTTTTCCAGCATTCATCCCCAGCTGATGCCAGAGGCACAGACAGATCACCCCGGTGAGCTCGAACGGCGCTACCGGCGCGAGGCCTGGCAAGCTGTGGAGCAGGGGACATCTCTGCATCAATCCATCAGGACTGGCAGGGCTGGAATCCCATTTCTTTCCAACTCTGCTTCCTCTCGCAGGACACAAACCTGTCCTTTTGGGCCAGGCCAGCAGGAGCTGTGGTTATAAGATTCTTGCTACGCTTTTCTTCCGTCCCCTTCCCCACTCGAGCAATTTTTACATAGAACACGACTTGTGATGGGCTGGGTGGTGCTTTTTACAGAAACACAACAAATAATCTTCAATTTCACGTTTCTACATAGGAAAACACCAACCATCATTCACAGACAGCTCTGCCAAAGTGGAAGCTCCAGCTCCAGCCCCACTCATTTGTTAGCGTGGGATCCACTCCGTGCAGGATCACTTTGGATGCCTTTTAATGACACACGGCTCAGTCCCACCCTGTGATGTTTACATGGTGCCTGCAGCTCAGCGAGGTCAGGCTGCTGCTCTGAAAGCAGCACAGCCTCTGTGCAAGCTCCCACCCTGCATCCATGAGGTTCTGGATGCAAGGAAAGGCACCCCATGAGGATTTTCTACACAAGGATACTGACAGTGTGATTATAGTGAATTATGGTTTGTCTTTATGTGAAAGCAACACCACTGAAAACATTTTAAGTCCAGACAGAGCATCTGTGCATGTCTCTGAAACTCCTGGTTCTGTTCTAGCTGCACTGATCAATTCCCTTGCAGACAACCCGAAGCCCACAATGAATTCATTCACTGGATTCAGCAGCCAGTAATAGCCAGTAGTTGGCAGCACGGTCCCTCCACCTCAGCCACAAGCCTTGGGGAAATCTCCCCTGGCTGGCAGAAATCTGCATCTTACGGTATGTTAGGAACATATTTATTCTCCTTCTCTGCAGTCATCAGGATAAAAAGTTCATGTGCTCTGCCTGCCTCACTGTCAAAGCAGGATGTTCCTCTTCCAGAAGAGTCTGACACAAGAGGAGCTGGGTTTCCCTGTTACTGACTCAATAAAATCCCCAGCTTGTCTTTTTCTGCGTTCTTACAGCACTAAAATATTGCATGCATTGAAACATATACTTTATTTTATTTAGAGTGAAGGAAATAATTCATTTGGTTGTGAAAGAGTTAATAAGGAAGAAAATCACACACAGTGCGTGTTAAAGGTTAGAGGAATAATCAGTCATTTGAAAAACACTACATAAACATTTTTCCGGATGCAATTTTCAGTCCAAGGATACATTTCCCAGTAGAAATCAGCAGCTAAAAAGGAAATCATTTAGTCTCCATAAGTGCCAAATTGTATCCTGATTTTTCCTGGTCTGGCTCAACTTTCAAAACTAGTGGTTCAACTTCTGCAATCTTTCACCCAATGACTATATAAACACATCCTTATAAGACAGACATAATCCTTGGGTGGGCCAATTTATGTTGGATTATGAAAATACTTAAAGTACAGAATCGTATAATGACTGTTGTCCTTTGGTTTCCACTAAAAGGAAAAAAAACCCCTCCAACACAGACAGTCTCCGCTCCTTCCAAGGGCTCTCCGCGACAGTCGTCTCTGGCAACTGCCTCAACATCTTCTGAAAGTGATTAGGTACCACTCCATTTATTATTCAGTTATCACAAGCTCTATTTTAATGACACCTAATGTGACACGTATCTATTTTGAGCTTTCACGTGCAGAGGGAAAAGAAAAAATAATCCCTGGCAAATTGTCCGCGCGTCAACGTGGTGAGTCCCCACTGCACGAGGGGAGGGGGGCGAGTTGTTCCCCACCCCAGCCAGAAAAACAGTTCTCACTCTCAAAAATCCTCTGGCTACTCTCTGTTTGGCTAAAGGTTATATAAATAGTAGCTTTAAGAAGGATAAAACAATCTCCATACAAAGCAAACATATTCATTTGTAATTTATTGCTGCCCGATGCACATATACACATACCCAAGTATAGATGTTAAATCCAAAAAATTATCTGTTCCTGCCCACTTGTACTTTCAGCGATGGAACTGAGGAACAATGGAAACTTTTACTCTTCGTGGAAAGGTAAATTCTGTTTTTTCACTTCCCCTCTGAAACTCTAGAGTTTTTACAGGCAGCTACAAAAGTCAGCGTGTTAAAGCCAACAGCATCCCATCTTCAACACTTACCATGTGGTAGAACAGAACTTTCCTTTCCCTCCAATGTATAAAGTTATGTGAAAGAAGACATTTTTTCAAGTCTACAGAGAGTAAAGAATAAATTATAGTGATAAGATCTGGAAAAGTTTGGTTGGAAGTTAAGAGATTTTCACATCTGTGTCTACACATCCATGTCTTGGGAATAATGTATCTCGAGTACCAGTCACATAAAAATGCAAGAAATTGTTCCTCTCTCAAAGGCAGCGAAATCATTCATTGTACTCATGTCTACACTTTGACTGGTAGCTTCCAGCAGAGATCTGAGCTAGCAAACTACAATGTTTCCCCCTAATTTCAAACCCTGACTATTTAACGTGTGTACGCATTAAAAAATACATAATTAGTAACATATACACAACTTAATTCACCATGGCATTATTCCCTCTTTGAGCTGGAATAAGTTAATTTATTCATGCTGTTCAAACATAAACTGAGTGATACTGCAGTGACTCTGCCTGTAACACCACGAGCCTGATTTATGTCCCTGAAGTCAGTGACCATCCTTCCCTCTGTTTCTGAGAGCTTTGGGATTCACTGCTTTTCCAGGCAGATTTGCACACGGTGCTATGAATAATAGTCCAGTGTGATGTCAACATGAGCTGAGAAATTACTCCTCATTTATTTAAATAAACGTGGTAACGGCACAGCCTTTCATGAGCCTGGTGCAGAACACTTGGATGCATCACACGGCAGGAACAGGAGGAATTGAGCTGTTTGAAACGCTCCTTGAGGCTTTTCTGGGCCAGCTCAAGATGGGAGAACGGCTGAAAATAAAGAAAATGTGCAGCCTAACCCTGTGTGGGCATTGCCTCCTGCTCAGGTAACAGAAACATGATGCATACCTTGACACACAACTCCACAGCTTTATTCTCATGAAAGAAAAATAATAAAATTATTTCAGCCATCAAGACTCCAATGCTTTCCTCTGGTTGTCTAGTGCAATGTATGATTTACTTAAAAGACCAATTATATTATGAACCTCTAATTCACAGAAATAATAGTTTTAAAAAATCGTGTTTCACAAAACACACACTGAGGTTCTCCAACAATGAAGTGCAAGTATCTCACTTTATCCTAATTTTTGACAGGACAAAACATTCCAACAGGTTGAGCAGGGCAGAATTGTAGCAGGCACACTAAGAAAGCCCCAGTAGCTCTTTGAGGCACAAAAGAAAAGTTTTTGTTCAAAATCAAGAATTTCTGGCTGACATATTTCACGTTCCTTTCGGCTTTAAAACACCCTGCTCTGAAAGCCTCCATTATTTACAAGTGAAGAAAGAAAAGGGAATTTGCCCCATTTCTCCCCACTCCTCACTCTGCTATTGTCCCCTGTATCTATTTCCAGGAAGCCAGATTCATTAGGGTTAATCTGCCTACTAAATGAATAAACAAAGGATTTCTCTGTCACCGAGGGGCCAGGTGAGCCGATATCATCTTCTAACACAGAAAATCATCCGCACAAATACAGCGCAGGAAATTACCTGCTGCAATCCCACACCTGGGATCATTTGGCAAGTGCCTTAGAAATGCTGAGTAGATGACTGAAATCAAACTAATTATGGGGTTTTTTTTTAATGCAGATCTTCTATCAGGAAGAAAAAAAGGCCTTTCTGAAAATGTGATGTAAAAAGGTCTTTAATGTCTTGGCTTACCTCACTTACTAACAATTCAGAAAACTTCCTCGGATGAAAATGTTACGGGATTTGTTGTAATTAAAGTATTCTGCTTCCTCACTAATGACAGTCACCTCTGGCTGTCTCTAGCAGTGTCCACACTGCAAAACCATCAAGGTTTACAAATTGTTGCTATGAGATTCTAATGAAAGATACAGAAAAAAAGGACCTAATGAAGCTGACATAAATACAATTTCTAATACCACAACATCCACCTGCCCAGGTAACCCCTCACACAGACTCAGCTCCAAGGGCTGTTAGTTCTCACATTTCTGGTGGGTGTCACAGCTTTGGGAGTCGACACCTGAAGGATGAGTGGAGATCTGGAAAAGGTTCAGATCTTACTTTCCAGATCTTTGCTTCTTGTGGAGAAGTAAATCAGAGAACCATGGAATCACGGTGTGGGTTGGAAGGCAACTTAAAGCCCATCCAGTTCCACCCCCTGCCATGGCAGGGCCACCTTCCACTATCCCAGACTGCTCCAAGCCCTGGCCTTGGACACTTCCAGGGATGGGGCAGCCACTTCTCCAGGCAAATACTGAGAAATATTAGGAGTAGGAAGAGAGGCTGGGGGAATTTACAAAAAACCTCCAAAGATAAGACAGGAACAAGAATTCCTTCGATGCAGGGGTGTGAACTGTGCATGTGTTACAGCAGAAATGGATCCAACACAGGGATTAAGAACTACAGAAAACACTGTGACAAAGGTGGAAGATGTGCTCAGCAGCTGTGATGGGGACTATGGAGACAAGAGGAAAATCTGAGGAAAAAGAAAACAAAAATGGGAGAGATCCTGGGATTCAAAGAAAGGAGGCACACCTCGGTAGAAACACAGGCACAAACCCCAAAGTTCAGAGCTTGGCAATGCCATGGAGGAAGAAAGGGCAGGATTTGAAGCTTTGGGACGAATGCTGCTCCCAAAACTACACAGCAAAGGGCTCCTTTCCCTCCCGCAAACACGGACTCTGTTTGATGTTCCTTCTACAGCAAGCAAGAAGAGATAAATTAAAATTGAGAACCTAGAGAGGGCTTTGATCCTATTGCCTGGAAATATGTAAAAGAATATTTTCTCCAGACGTACTTTTGCTATATATGGAAACCAAATGCTGACTAATCACACAAACCTTATGGTGCCTGAGCACAGCTGTAATCTGCAGCAGAGCACTGTCACAGCGGCCCAGGAAAACAGGGAAAACCAAGAAGTTTGCTGAGAAAGAGGAGAAAATGGTGATCAAAGGCACTGGAGGCCCGATCAGACAAGAGGGAGAGTTTCTAGCTGGTGAGCTTTTAAGATACAAGTGACACATTTATGACTTATTCTTGTATTACTGAACTTCAACAGGCCAAGTAATGATTATCCGTTTTCCAAGGGTAGAGAAAAATGATTCTCTCTGAGACCTGCTGACTCAGGACAGCAGTAATGCGATGCAAACGCCTGAATTTTGGTTTATTGGTTTATAGATAGCACCAGCTGGCAAGGATAGAGCCATTTAGAGCTGTTTATCAGGACACGGCCTCGTGTACCAGGCACAGACAGGGATGGGACGTGGACAGAAGCTCTGATGTGGCACCGTCACTCCTGGCGATGGCCAGGGAACAGCCACAGCTTGAACGTGCCTGAGGAATATGGGGGTTTAATTTCTCTAGGTACTCCTTATCCTCTGAAATGGGAGAAATACCAACTCAAAGAGCGGCATCAATTCTTGCTTTTCACTTAAAGCGCTCATCAGTATGGCATAGCTAATTAATGCTTTCAATAGGTGTTAAAAATTCCTGGGCTGTAAGGCAGTAAATGCATTATGAGCAGGCAAAGGCAAGTGGCTACAGTTTAGAAGCACAAAGGTGAGATAATGGCCTTCCACATCACTGAACTGTCAACCTCATTTAGCACAAAGCCTGGCATCTGGAGATTTCAAATCATACAGCCGTTTAAAAATATATAGAATGTTAAATTAAATGACAAACACGGGACATGTCACCTTTTAGAGGCAGGAATGTAAAACCAAAGCATATGTTCTCCAACTGTATTTGCTTCAGGATCAGCAATATTTTTGTAACCTCATTAGTTTCTTGACTTAGTTTTAAACATGCAAGGATGGATATACAAATAAGTTACAGGTCCTCCACGTGATATCCTCAATTATAAGTCAGTCTTTACCAGCAAAATAAATTAAGAACCATAAGTTTAACTCTTGTGGAAGGTGAAGACAATGAGGAAAAATTTCTGCAAGTTGTTAGGGATGAAAGTCTCTCTGTGAGCTCTGAATCGAAGAGGCCTGTGCAAATACCCCGGTTTCAAGCCTACATTTACAAGCACACCCTGTGGCTCCATGTGTGTCAAACTGTCCCTGACAAGCCCAGGGCTCAGAGGCAGGAATGGACCCAAGCTCTGGTACCCAGGACCCAGCCTGGCTGTGTGACAGAGCCCGGGCTGCAGCTGGCACCACACAGGGTGGGTTTCGGTGTTGGCACCGTGTCCTGTCACCCCTCCAGTGGGAGAGTGTCACACCACAGCAGCTCTGTGGGACAAGGGGAAGGTGACAAACCCCACTCCCCAGCGCCATTTGCTACCTCTGCATGGTGCTGCTGCTGTTTAGAGCCCAGCTCCATGTCCCCCTGGAAAAGGGGAGCACCCCTCACCTGCCACCCCCGTGCCAGATCTGTGTCCTCCCATCACGTGCCGTGACCCGGAGCGGGCGTTCGCACTTCACGCCTTGCACAATCCCCACTGAAGGGTTATTAAAAGGCCATAACTAGGCCAATAAAGCTGAATTTTATTTGTTCATGCACAACAGCGAGGGTGTGCTGCCTGCTGATGGCACTAAGCAAAACATCACAGGCCCAGCCCAAAACCTTTTTCAGCTCCTGCTGTAGAAGTGGCTCAGTTACGAGTTTAAGAGAGAGCAGGTAAGGCTGAAAACTCAGATCAGACAAACCCCCTACCTTCCCCTCCTCATCCCCTATCAAAAACAATTTTATAGCATGGGAAATATTTGATACCACCTAATGATCACCAGTTAATAATCTCACTGAGCATTGTTAAGCTGTGCATCCTCCCAAGGACCTCCTTCCATAGGGATGGATTATCTTCCTCTGCAGGCACTGTAGGACCAGCACAAACCAACTGCAGTATAATTCAATTTTTTTTGGTCAGGCAGATTCACAAAGTTTCAATCACATTTCATTGTACAGAAAGGAAAAAGCATGAGCCAAACTTTGAAATAAAATCATGAAATAGTGAAGCACTGCTGGCAGTTCAACTTACTGGGCATCAAAGTTTAAACTTTGCTTTCAACCTCAGTTTTCCAAACACGCTGTCACTCACCATAATATGGGTTAAAAATAAGAGAAAGCAAAGATGAAATGTAAATGATTTAAATGCATGCATATGTTCTTTTGTAAAATGCATAATGCAGCTGCAAGTTTTTTCCTCATATTTTGGACACAAATCAAGGGGGAAATGGTTCACTTACGATACAGTGAATTTTTTATCTAACTTCAGTGCTAAAATGTAGCTCCCTGTAAGCATTTCACTGTATACTGTGTGTTGGTTTGCTTTTATTTGGTTGGGGTTTTTTGAGAGCTTAAATACAAACACCAAAACCAAAAGACTAACACCAGAGCACTTTCTGCTTCTCCAAATTCTTTCACAGCAACTTTCTGTTTGTTAAAAATCCACCAGCAACACAAAAACTTTGCAGATGATCTCCGGCCATTTATTACATCTGACATTCAATCACAAGTAAAATTACCCTTGCTTTTAAAATGTATTTTAAATGATGGGCAAACAGTAGAGCACTCAGTGGTTTGCTCAGCATTCCTTCTGTAAATAATATAGGTAAAAATCCCAATTAATGGGAATTGCAAGGAGACGGCAAGATTCTTACTGCAACAGTGGCTTCTCCTGTTCTTTTGTATCAAGGCAAAATTAGGTAGGTAGCACCTTTCTGGAGTAGTATAGTCAGGATTCTTTGTAGTGTCCCAAAATGGAAAGATGCTACCAACAACAGGGATTGCAGTTCCTGCTCTGCCTTTCTCACATCAACAGCACCGTGACTCGGAGCACAGGAAATGCAACACAAAAGGGCATGGCAGAGCCAGTTACCAAAACTCCCACTACTCCAACCCGTGCCAAAGCCTCGCAAATTCCAGGAGTCATCCCGCAGTCCAGGTGGGCTGTAGGGAGCCAGGGCCAGCTGTGCCTGGGACAAGCGGCCAGGCAGGAGAGCCCCGCTCCCGAGCAGATGTGAGCTCCAGGGAAAGCAGCTGTGCCGGAGCCCCCGGGGTGTTCCACACGAGGCACAAATGGTTGCCCGCTGTTGCTGGAGGGAAATATCAGGGAAGAAAGGCTTGGCAAGCCTGGGATTTCAGAAGAGGACAGTCTGCACCCCACTTGACCTGGGGACATGGGATTTTTGATAGGACTATTACAATCGCAGAGCTTATAAAATATATTTGGAAAGGCTTTTGTGTTGGTTTTGGGATAGGATACGAAGGCCCCAGGAATCCACTCTGAGGCCTTAAATCTGTGGCCAAACTCCAGCAAAAACCATATGTTGTTCATATCAGCACCTTTTGCCTTTCCCTTGCTCCATTTTCCAGGCCCGCACCGAGCAGAGACTCGAGGCACCAGGGCTCAGGGACCACCTCTCACCTGGAGAAATCCCCAGATAATGATGCCAATAATCCCAATCCTGCTTTCTGTCATTTGCTGACTGTGCCCTGCTTGTTTTCACCTTCACAAGGGGCGCAGCACCAGGTTAATGCACACACGGAGTGCTTGGCTTCACGCGCTCCCTCGGAGACTCCGCGTTCCTTTTGGAAGGAGGCGAGTCCCAGGTGGGCTGCTCCAAGCAGGAACAAAAGCCCCACAGCTGGAGGATGGGACCTCCAGGACCCTCCTTGCACACAAGAGCAGCTGAGGAGGAGGAGGATGGTGACAATCAGGGACTCCTTTCACCCCGTGCTCCCATTCCCTGCTGTCTGCAGCAGCCACTTGCTGGCACCAGCTTTGGCTTTTCGGAGCTCTCCAGCCAGAGCTGGAGCAGTAACCAGCACCCAATTTAGCCTGGGTTGTAATAAAAAGTGAAAGTTAAAAGCAATGCAAGCAGCAGATAAAGAACTATTAAAATCTGTCTGGGGTGGTGCCAGGGATGGAGTCCAAGGCAGGGGAGGAGCCACAGCTCCAAGCCAATGGGTATCTCACAGTGTTGGATAATTAAGGAAAACAAAATATTTTCCATCTGTTTCTTTACCCCTTACGTCACCGAGGCAATAAAATATATACACAAGTAAGCACCAACAGGCTGCATTTCAACTTAGATATAAATATTTATTCCCAGCAGAGAACATCTTTACTCCAGTGAGTAGCCAGGGTGAGGAGGCTGTGATTGGAACACTCTCAAGGTATTAAACTCCACCTTAGAGCAGATGAAATGCCTGGCTAATTTATCATACCAAACAGCTGAGCCAAATCCACACTTCTGCTCACTTATCCTTATTACACCTTATAATCATGGACAATTGCTAAAACCTGCTCTTTTTGGACTACCAGTGGTGAAAGTAAGTGCTTATGCTGATATTCCATTGGAAATTACAGCAGGAGGAAGGTGAAAGACAAAGGACAAGTCTGCAGAGCCGTGAGGACAAGGGCTGATGTTCTGGAACACCTCCTGAAAAGAGGGGGGGTCAAGCTGGAGGATCTCAAGAGGACCAGAACCAGAATGCTGATGGCTGAAACCCTTAACATCTAACACAGACTGCAGGCCAAAGTGGCAACAAGAAATAATGAGGCATATTTAGATGTTTTTCAAAGCAAACATGGGAAATGGTGAGCAAATACTTCAAAAGATAAATCCTAATCGAGTGAAATCACTAAATAAGGATGTCTGTGTTATAAACTGGTTACAAATAAAGCTTTCCCTGAAACAATACTGACTCCAAAATTCAAATACTCTTCTTTTAACTTGCACATCCATTTTAAGCAGTCCAGATTAATAGATGGGCTTAGAATATGTTACAAGCTTATAAAAATATAAAGATTTGCAAAACGATTCCTTTAAGCAGTGCAGGAAAAGAGCAGAAATGTCAATGCACACGCTGCCTGCAAATACCAGTGGTGTGTTATTTCTGTGCAATCTCTCAAAACACAAGTACAGACACTGAGGTTTCTGGATCTCTTGTAAGTTTAACAGTAGCTGGGAGCTCTTAGATCTCCAGCTATAATAAATATTGTATCCTACAGGAGCCCATCGGGAATCTCAGCTCATGTGTTGTTCCACAGAAGATTGTGGTGTCAGATATGATTAGAATCAACACTTCCCACTTATTCAGAGCTTTAAAGCTACCTACACACAACATTAACAGCTGTTAATGGAAGATAATTACGGGGCACATAAGAATCTCATATTAAGAATGAGGTTTTGTTAACTAGTGCAAAATACCCAGGATAATGAGATTATTTTTTTTCCCCTAAATAAACCCAAGGCATTTCTGTGCTTAGACCATGCTCTAGCCCACTGCAATTTTTCAGCTGATATGAACTGAAGGTGGCTTCCCCAACTGGAAGTTAGTAGCTCACACTTAAGCAGTGAGACACTGCAGAGGCTGCACTAATGGAGCCCTGTACACGCGTCAGGCAGGTTGTGTGACACGAGAACAACTGTCTGGGAGCAGCAGCACTGTGCCAGTGACCATTATCGGGGCCCCTGGGGGCCCCACCGCAACTTATCTTCCTAGGTGAGGAAAAACCCCATTCCCTTGGATTTGGTTACGATGCTGAGGAGGTCACAGTTCAGCTTTCAGGGAGCTGTGACACCAACAGAGGAACTGCTGGGCCAAAAATCACATGGGAGAGATCAACAAGGAGAGCAGCACCTCCACGAACCTCAGCTGCTTAAAGTCAAATTCCACCCAGCACAGGAGGGTCTAGAAATGGCTGATTTTTGATTTTCACTTGCATCAGTGAAATCAGATGCACGTAGCAGCATTTTTTTAAGCTGATACAGGCTTGTTTTGAAACACAACCATCTTAGAAGAGATGAACTGCTTCAATCACTATTAGACTGATCAGCTGTACCAGAGGCAAACTGGGATGAGGAGTCTCCTCTGTCCCTTGCAGGGTAAATCCACCCCACATCACCACATTGTGCTGTGGGGAGTGAGCTCCGACCTCCAGAACTGACTAAACCACCCACAGTCATCACAGGGTGGAAAATTAAATCAGTATCTAATGATTCTGCTGCCTTTCACTCACTGCTCCCATGCTTGTCCTCTCCAGTGTACTTCTCCTGCCTCCAGAAAACACCCACCAGTGTTTCAAGACATTAATGCTACTCCATGTATCCCTGCAGCTGAGTCTTTTCCCAATCCAGGCAATGATCCAGCAGCAAGTGCCCAGTCAGTAGTGTCAGGTCATTTTAATTTCTCCTCACATCTCCCCAGTCTATAGGGCATGGCTGTTTCTAGATGTAATCATGTACACTGCCTTGGCATCTTGGAGCCTGTTGGAGTCAGCTCTGTCTTAAGGCTCTCTTCAAAAATCATCAGATAACATTTTCTCAAATTAGTGAAATAAATCAAGTTGAAAACATTCTAAGTACCAGAATTTTGCATTATGCAGCTCATGCACACACACACTTAGCAAGGCAGATGAGCTGGATGGAGAGAGCAGGAGCACATGCGAGCGTGTGCCACTGCACTGAGGAAACAAAGATACCTGAGATATCCCACATGCTGTCACTAGTCATGGAATAATGCATAAAATGTTACCCAGATAGGTAACATAATAAGCATTTTAAATAGGTATATTAACAGACAGATTTATATTAACAGAATCAGCACAGAAGTTATTCCAGGAAAGAACCATAACTTAAACTCATGTAAATTTAAGCTGACAGGACACATAACTCCAAACCAAGCAGTGCTGGGTCAGTGTTTTTGTGTTACTGAACAGGTGATGCCCCCTAAGAGCAGCTTGTTCTCTGCCCGTTATTAAAACCTCTCAATTGCTGTGAAGAACAGCCCAGGGGCCAAACCCCTTCCTTGCCTTCAAAGCTCAGCATTATACTCTGCAGCCCTGAGTGCAATCTCTATCTGCCACAACAAACCACCTTTATCCCATGCAGGTAATTACAGGTTCAGGTCAAGGACTGCAGCCCGGATTGATTTCATCTCTCTGCAGCCCTGGCTGGCTCCACTCAAGCAGGGCAGCTCGAGCAGCCGTGACACCGGAGCTCCTGCAATGGGAACCCAGCCCCGGCTCAGCCTGGCACTTATTGCCTGTGGCAGCAGGGACAGCCTGGGAATTCACAATGTTGGTGACTTCATCTGCCAGCTGCATTCACACATCTTTACTACCTGAATAACTGATCTCCGCTACTCCGAGGCAGCACTTTGTGGTGTACAGCGTTTGGGAATAAATATTTGATCGTGCACACAACAGAAAGGAGCTCAGATAGTTTAAGGTGTGACAGCAGAAGTGTTTATTAAATTCCAAGTGAGAGCAGTGCTGGACAGTAAAAAATTTGTCCCGTGGTCCCTGCCTCACAGGTGTGGTGATGAACAATAAAAGGACAACTCCCTCCCCCACAAAACCCCAGTCAATTCTTCTGTTCATTAAACCCTCTGCAGGCAGAGCTCTCTGTCCGTGACCAGCCAGTCACACACAGAAGAAAGGGAAGTACTAAATTACAAGCTGATTTTAAGTGGGCATTGATTGAAGTAACCAGAAGAGAGCTTAGTATTGTCAGAGTTTCATACAACAGTAATAAACAATCTTCATTAAAAAATGATGTGTGCATCCCCCAGCAGCACAGCGCTCGCCAGGTTTCAGCTGAGAACATTAAGGTTCCCCCCACCCCACACACAACTGAAGAGGAAAAAAAATCCTCAGGATCTTTTTCTTCTACAAAATTAATTTTATTCATTAAATAATGCCATTCATTGCAATCCTTCCCACTCAATTTCTGCATTTGTCCTAAGCAAGAAAGAAACAGATTTATGATTCTATTCTGTGATCTCCTCCCAGCAGGAAAGGAAGAGGTTGATGCGAAAAAGAGATCAGACAATTTCTCTGTCAGTGTTCTCATCCTCCACTAGCAATGCAACCAAATCGTTACTTGGCTGATGGGTAAGTGTCCAAAACACCTTTGTGTGAGGGAACAAACAAGGCTTTCCATAGACAGACACACAGATGCAGCCACTTCTCTGAAATGAGCAGGACTGAGTCACTGAGCACACCTGAGGGCCTGAGCCCACACCTGGGGTGCAGTTGAAGGGAAACACTTGTGTGCACACTCAATGCAGCCTTGTGGGCAAACTCACTGACCAGCAACTGCTGCAATTCTTTCTCTAAAGGTTTTCTAGCTCTGAGTGCTCAGAATTGACTGTACAGATATCCCAACCTTCTTGCACCCCTAATTTCTGCATCATTCGTTCTCCAGAGAGTTCTACCAGGTTTAGTTTTTCAGGTGTATAACATATAGGATGTGTGTCATTCCTCCACAGGTTACAGAAAGAAAACTCAGAGAGGTGCCTGGGTGGTTTTGGTGCGTAAAGAGCGTGACCTTCAGCTGCAGCACCTCCTGCACACAGGAGGACTCTTTAAGGTTTCTCTTTCACCTCTGGGCTCTAATAATGTCTTAAATGGAACCTGAGTTACTAAGACTTAACCCACCTGTGTCAAAGCCAAGCCCACAGGCTGAGCACACCCTTGGGAAGGATGGACACCTATACACAGTGAGCAGCTCCTACCTGTACAGTGGTTCTGCTGCATTATCACCAAAGGCTTCCTGCTTTACAAAGATTTAAACTCACTGTTGTCCCTTTAACATTTCCAACTGCCAATCTGGAATAGCATCTGGAATTACAGTGCATTTAGTCCTTGAGGGTATATTCTCTCTATGATGCATATGACTAAAGTGTGTGCATTGAGGGACAAATGTCCAGTAGCTTTAGGTGACTGAATCTTTGCAAACTTTTCTTGAAAAAATAAACCAGGAAGAGTGTCTTAGGAGAATTTTAAGTTGAGAGAACCATATTTTTAAATGCACCCAGGTAATCTTTACAGATTCAGCCACCCACCTTGAGAATGCCATTGCAAATTTTCATCATTGATAACAGTATTAGAGTTTTGCACTTTTTAAATGAAGACTTTTGCAAATGATCTTATGAGATCGTCCTTAGTACACCACAGTTTTACAGACACATGAGGAAAATCATGCTTAAGAAAAGCACACAAACTGCTTATTAAATGCAACAACAGAATTGTCACCAACGGGGGAGAAGGAGGAAGCTTGTGAGAGTGGCAGAAGGATAATGGGAGATGATAAACATGTACTTGAAGTCTTTTGATAGGAAGGAGAAGTGATGAGTCAGATAAGCAGAGGCGCCATGCGGGTTGCATCTCCAAGCAACAGGCAATCAAACCTCCAGATAAGCATCTTCATAGAGTGCAACAGGCTCCAATGCAGGGGCAGAGCTGAACAATCACTTCCTGGTTCAGCTCAGGCAGGAAAAATTTATGACCTACTTAAAAATCCTTCAAACCTACAAATGTCTTTTTCATAAAGAACATCAGCCGAGTAGGGCATGCCATGGGGAGAGCAGGAAATGAGAACGCTTGAAGGGGTGGACTGGAACCCAAAAACCCAATGCTGTACATGAGTGGTATTTAAACCAAACCCTTCCCATCCACAGCTGAGATTAATGGAATTTTCTGCACATCTCAGAGGTGGGAAGAGAAGAAAATAAGCATAAAATACTCTTCCTTCCTTTGCTGGGCCCTGCTACAAGAACAGCTTGAAACCTCCAAACACAGAGTGTGGTTTTATCTTGTGTCTCCTTTACTCTGTAACAATTCACACCCCTACACCATCACACAATATAGAATTCGAACCCCTAAATTCTGCATGGGAAAGAGGGAGGCTCAGGCAATACAAAACCTGCAAAGAGAAGCTATATCCCTGAATCAAAAATCAATTCCAACCCAACCTGTCTGGGTGAAGCAAATAAAATACTGCCATCAGTATGTCCCTAACAAAACCAACATATTGTTTATAAGAAACTTATGAGGTGTTATAACCAAACTGAGTCACTGCTGTACAGTAAATATACTTTCAGTGTCCTAACAATGTATACAGTGGATTTGGCAATTTTACTATGGACACACATGTTAAAAGCATTACAAATGAGGCTTCATCACATTCACATGAGTCAGTTCATATTAAAGACCCATCCACACCTCAGGAAAAGTTGTTTAGCATGGAAGAGGCACAGTCCTGTGTGTCCATTGTTTCTGTTGTAGCTGGAGTAACACAGCTTTAGGAAGTGCTACAGTCACAGAACGGTCACATTTCAGAATTACTGCACATGCCTGTTACAGGTAAAGGCACTGCTCCTACACAGGAGAGAAAAATCCCCACCCTGATAGTCCTGGTATCTCTGTATCAGCTGGTAGTGAGGCACAGCCCTGCTATTAATCACTCTGAATCTCAAGTCACACACGCAGCCTGAAGCACTCCTGTGATTCCAACTTGTAACCTTTTAGGAGCAATAAGCATAGATGAAATAGGCCAAACAAAAAATCGTAACTGATGCATTGATATTTTCTTCTGTACCAAACAATTATTTTCAAAGTTACTCTGTCATGTAGTAAAACAAACAAAATTCCCTTTCAATAACCAGCATCAGATGTTTGTCTAAGCCCAACAGGAATTAATTTAACAACTTTCAAATATCTGAAAATGGAATTTATAAGGACAATTCTCAATATCCAAAGTAAATGTGGTTACTATTGAACTCTGTTATAAACACATACATGAAATATCCTGTAATATACAAATAAATTCATTTGGCAAACAATGAAGTATCTTGGACTCAGCATTTATATCAAGCAGCAAACAGAGTCTGAAACAGGAGCTTTTATTTTAACTCTCTTTAAACCAACCTTCAGAAACCCCTTTCTGTATGCGTTACAGTCTCTTTTTACAGTTTAACCTCAATCCAATCAGGAGTCTCCAGGGATTTTCAAATCGCTAAAGATTAAAATCCTCTCCGACTTGACTGTTTGACTAATGCTGTGTGTTTAATAATTCTACTTGTGAGAGATTTTATTTGACAAAATCCTGCTGTGTGGACCCTCAGACGCTGTACAGCTGCACTGGAACATAAAGCTCTGCTGCCCTTGTTTCTTTAGACAGGCTATTCCCCAGCACTGAGGGGAAAAGAGAACTTTATAGTACATCTATTACTCTGTTGATATTAACACAACCACTGTGGTATTAAATCTACACACTCTTTTCAGAGCAGAGCAGTGAAAATGTGCCTGTTACACAAACATTAGATAAACTCTCCTGTTGTCCTGACTGTTCACAGAAATCAATTACATTTATGATTACATTTCAATGAAAGCTACTTTATAAATGAGATGGAACTGTAATATTCTATGCTTTAGGCATTCATTAATAAAAGCATTTCAGTGTTAGTATTTGTAAATGTTCTGCTTTTTAGTTTAGGCAGTTTGTAGCATTCTACAGCTCATGTTAAACTTTACATAAATAGTGTGTCCAGATCTCACCACAATGCTGTGACTTCACATTTGAGTGGTAAGAGGGGGGAAAAAAAAAATCATCATTATGGCAGGATTGAGCATTTGTATAAGACAGCACTTACCCTGCGGTGCAGCTGAAACTCAGGACAACCTTCATGGCAACGATTAGCAAACGTGTTACCAGCCAAAACGAAAGACCAGCTCGATGGACACGAACGTGGAACAGAAAAGGAAGGTGTTCCTACCTGAAGTAGCATCGATGACTGTGGAGACTCCCCTGCGGTCGGCCGCGGGCCGCGGTGACCCCGGCATGCTGACGGGCTCCGAGCGCACCGGCTGGATCCTGCAACCAGACACAGTCACCACCTGGCCACGCTCAGCAGCAGGGCCCATCCCACCCCAACCTGCATCAGCTGAGACAAGCAGCAGTTTAATTGGGAAATGGCTTGAAAGCTGTTGAAAACTTCTGTTTGCCCTCACTTGCTACAGCTCAGATCGGGATAATCCACCCAGACACCTACACAAAGTGGGTATTCCCAAAGGATGGCTCAGATGGGAGCTCTCAGGAAGCCTCACAGGAAAAGCTCACCCTACCAAAGTGGTTAAAAAGCCTTTATCACCCTCCTCAACAGCAGCCTTTTAAAGACTCATTTGTAATTGTTGATTCCTTTTGTAGCACAGATCTGTATTATTTCTTTTAATTTCTACTTTCTTTCTGCACATGTATACATATATATAATAAAAAAATCAAATATTTGACAGCTATATCCTTACTCGTGGCAGTAATTACACACAAGGAGAAATCACACATTTCAAACCCATGGATTTCCAGTCCAAGGACAATCTGCCCACTTCTAAAGAGATTAGTCATATTATCCATCTCTCTTGCTTTACTCCCAAGAGTTTCAGACACAATCCCGAACAATCCAAGTCCCTACCACAGAACTTTGGACTTCAAATCACATGCAGAGTCAGGAGCATGGAAACTTGTTAAATCTGGAGTTGCTGAGCAGGACACAGGACTTGGAGCATAAATCTCTTCTACAAATCACCGGTATATATAAACCCACTCCTTCCTTTCCTTCCTTAGGCGCACCCCCTGCCCCCAATTCCAACTCAGCCAATGGCCAAAACCAGATGAATTAAATACATGAAAAAGAATTACAAGGAAGGAAGAAAAGGAATGGGGGGAAATAAAAAAACAGGGAGGAGGAAAACATTCCAGAAGTTCACTTACTGTTCCAACACACTGACCGCTGTCTAAATTCATGGCATAAAGCTCCCACTCAGGTCTGAGAAAATGAATTTATTAAGCAATGCAGAAACTGTGAAAGGCAAGAGGACACTGAGCAAGGCCACCAGACTTTGTTCTGTCTTTCCCTGTCGTGTGCTCAAGAAGGGGCAGCAAAAGGAATCTGAGCTGCTTGGCCTGGATGGATGTTTTTCATTGGCACGTCATGCGCTCTTCCAAGACTTTCCTCTGGACAAGCCTGATGAAAACTGTGACACGTCCTACACACATGGCAGGAGGCAAGTTCTGCACACAACAAACGTGAGACAGCTGGGAAATTGGTTTTGTTTTTTACCTGAGGCTGTTGAGATCAAGATCATCTGTGTCGAAGTCCAGGAGAGGCTGCGGGGTGTCGCTGGGCCCATGCGACTGCAGCACAGAGGAGCTGGAGGAGATGACGGTGGTTTGGCCTGAGGGATGGATGGTTTTGAACTGGAACTGAGGGCCCATCCACAGGCGTCGATGAGGCCCAGTGTGAGTCACGATTTCAACCTGTGGGAAGGGGATATGGGAAATGATTAACACAAAGCTGCAACTTCATGTAATGAGTGGTTCCTTCAGTATGCCGGACTCCTGGAATCCTGCTGTGCTCAAGTGAAAAGGGTGTTCTGAGCCAGGGTGTTTGGAGGATGTTTAACAAGGGAAAATTTGGGATGTCTTTGCTAGAGAATGGATACTTTAGCCAGAGCCAAGAGCTTTTTGCAAAGACTTGAAAGCTTGTGAACCACCAGCCTCAGGACGCTGAACCCCAGTTCTTAAATTGTCCTGAAGATCAAGGCTCCACTCTGGCCACCACTTCACCTGATCCTGTTGTTTCCTCCCCTTGCCAGGATGAATTACACCCCAAAATTTGAATGCTATGGCCAACAGGGAACAGATTTCTGCCTAAATCTGCAGAATTTAGAGAGGAACCAAGAGCTCGCATCCCCCAGACATCCCCCATCCTGAGCAGGGCGAGGGATGCGCTTGCAGAGAGCTCGTTCCAGCTTTGTTATGGCTGCTTTGTGAAAGTTCACACCTTAAACTGCTTCCCACAGATACAGTGAGAACTGGATTTCAAATCACAGCTCCTAGCTCCTGTTGGCACATGTGAGGACAGGGTTGGCACGGAGCACCTTGTGGGAAGCACGAGATCCATAACCGAGAGCGATGGGGAGAGCGTCGGGATGAGCCCAGGTCGCCCTCAGCAGAGGAACACAATCATGGGTGTGCCACACACAGGGTCCTCACAAATACACCAATTTAACCAAAATTCTGACAGCTCAACAGAAGTAGGGTGCTTGTGTTCAGCATAACTGGGCCTTGTAAATAAAAGGGTAAACAAAGCATAGAACTTCTGTAATCAGAGAACAGAATTTAATTAAAGCTGGAAAGATCATGCAATACAATACTAAAAATCAAAAAGAGCTTTTAAAAATCAGAAAAAAGAAACACAGAATGAAAATATTAAGCTCTGGTGAACTCATACTTTTAAAATAGAAAATAGACTATTAAGTTCCTATCAATTTCTGCTAAAACAACAATCAGCTTCACAGCAGAAATGCAATTCAGTGAGGGAATTAATGAAAACAGATTTTTGTATTGGTACATAGATGTATACCAGTAGTGATTCTCCATCTTTAAGAAGCAATTTGAAACCCTGGATGATGTCAGTTCTCTGCTAATGTCAGACAACAACCACAGCCTATACAGCTCTATTTCCATCTTTGCATTTAGCTCAGCCTAACTCTGCTTGGCTGCAGCCGTTTCTGAGGCAAGTAGCTTTTATGTAGCAGTGTAAATTAGGCCACAGATAAAGTAATCTGTGTATTTTAAGCTTGAAACCATCAGTGTCACAGAGCCGAGAGGTAAACAGATGCCTCTGCAATTTTACTGAGGCTACGGCCAGATGTTCCTATTCACTCTCCTGTTGTGTGCAGGACAAACATATTGTATCTACTTCCCACTGACAGCACACATTACCCACTGTTCTAATTGAAAAGTTGAAGTGAAGGGCGGTGTTTTTTCACTGCTTGCTGTTACTGTTGATAACAACACTTTAATTTTGAAAAACATCCTTGCACTTTAGGCTTAATCTGAAGTGGCTTGCTCGGAGAACGCCAGCGTCGCCGTGCTCCAAGGGCTATCATCACTCCTGCTCTCAGCAAGAATTAAACATTCCAGGAGCATTCTCAGAATTATCTGTGTTCTCTGACATCACCTGGGATTTTTTTTTCCCCTTTATAAATATATTTGCTCTTCTAGAGGGATGGATGTGGTGAAGTTCAAGCACTCTAAGTTCTGTTGACATCTTATATCTTCCAAGAATTATTAATAAACAAACACCCATAACCCATATGGGTTTACCATAATTTCTTTTTCCTGAGGTTTCACCAGAACAGTAAAATATGCAAATACCTCCAAACAGTCCTGGAGAGGTGGAAAACTACAGGTGAAATGTGGCCCCAGTGAGCTCAAGAGATAAAATTCCTGTTCACTACCCTGATCGAGAAGTTTCATCATCTGTGCTCTGAGAAATCAGACACAGCACAAACAAATGAGATACCTCAATGTGCAGCCACATCTGAAACCTCAGACAGGTAAGTGAATTCACATGACTGGATTCCCCAGTGAATGCCCCTCCTGGACAGGTCCATGTGGAAACCTAACCTCTCATTTTAGGAAAAAGCTGTGTATGATTTATTCACCAGTGGGAGAAGCAAATCCCATCCATAAATATTTCATATTTATGCCATACACCCCAGCAGCACATTTAATGCATCACTCCCATAACAACATTGTTCTTAAACCAGAGGAAACCCACCTAATTTGTCAGGGTGAATTCCATGGATCAGGTACCTTGTAATTGCTTTGGCAAATCCAGAGCATTTGTAAATTTTATTTATTTATTTAACTCCAACCTTTCATTTCTAACAGGAACTAATTCTCAGTGTATTATTCATGACCTACATTCTTACACTGAAGTTCTGTTTTGAGCCAAATGGTCAAGTATTTACCGAGTTCTTATGGAGAAGCTTCACTGAGTGAGACAAAGCAAAATTGGAAAGAAAAGACAAAGATTTGACTTCATATAAAAATCCTCCACCAAGCATGGTAGTTTTAAAGCCATATAGTATTTATATCTGGCCATAAGTCACAGCAATTATCAGCTGGAAATGATAACCAGGGAAGGAAGGAAGTAAACCAGCTACTGTCCCATTTTTATGTTCAGATGCAGGGAGTCACAGGTCACCACCCAAAAGACACCATCATTCTGCCAACTTCCTTCATCCCTGCCCAAAAAGGACCATGCCAGGAGAAAAAGGGAGACAGGTAACTTGCTGTTGCCAGCTGAAACTTCCCACTTCGTGCTGAGCTTCCCAGGAATGTGACTGAGTCAGGAATGATGGGGCTTTACCTGCCTTGAGGCCATCAGATTCATACCCACGCTCAGGAGTAGAGTCAGTGTTACACACAGCCGTGCCCAGGGCTATTGGATAGCCCTTCCCACTTGGAGGAAAGTTGTGAATTTTGCTTCCAGTGGCTCCCATTCCATTTTTCCTGACCTGGAACCCTCCCAAAGCATACCTGTGACAGCCACTCCTCATCCTCCTGCCCGCTGTGGTCGGAGGCCAAGCTGTCGTAGGATTCGTGCCGGGTGATGGGCCCAGGGCTCCCCGGTGGCACCACTGAAAAAAAACCCAGAAAATTCAAAATCAGGTTTACTGTTAAATGCTTTATTAAAAAAAAAAAGCGCTTTTAAAATAAGTTAATGGCACAGTAATGCATATGTTTTCCTGAATCTGTGACAACAGATTTTCTGGAAGCACGGAAGAGCTCAAATATTGACACTGAAAGGTTGAAAAGATTCCTGCTCTTTGACTTGGATGTATCCATACAGCCACCAGGATAACCCATTGGCTCTTCTTCTTTTAACCTGAAGTTCTTAAAACACTAAAGTAGTTTTATATTCCCACATTTTATAATCACCCAAAGTTTTAAAAATTTTTAAAAACTCTGTTATTGCAGGGTTGACCTTTATGTGTTAAGCTTCCAACCACTACAAATTTTTACAGCCATGTAGTAAACCCCCAATAATTGGAGTTTTAATGGCAAAGCAGACACAATGGTAGCCATAAACACAGAACGGCGCCTCTGTAACGTAAACAGCTTTGCATAAATCCATACACTTTATGGAATAAAGGGATTTCCAACCCGTTTTGTGTACGTCAGTATCTGAAGCTACAGAGCCATTTCTCACACCTCTGGATCACAGAGTGTCTGTGTTCTCAAACCTGCACTGTCTCAAATTCAGCTCAGGGCCCAACTAATTCCAGAATTATTCCAAGTGCCAGATAAATTAGGACATATTCTTACAAAGGAAGCTCAGGTTGGATATTAAGAAAAATCTCTTCATTGAAAAAGAATGGTAAAGCATTGGAACAGGCTGCCCAGGGAAGTGGTGGAGTCACCATCCCTGGAGGTGTTCAAACTACTCCTGCCTGTTTCGGAGAGCACAGCTGATCAACTGCAGGCTTTCCTGTTATTGAACTCCCTAACAAACTTCATGGCTCCAGCAGATGGTTTTGCTTTCAAACCAACGGGAACTTTATGGACTGTTCTGAATTTTTTTTTGTTCTTTCTATCCCAGGAGCAACTACCAGAGCTGTCAAGATTAGGGAAGCTGCAAAAACACAGCCCAGGGAGCAGCATCCCCCCTGCTTGGTTGCCGTATTTCTCCCTTGTGGAATACTTTTACATTTTACTGGAGATTCAAGATGGCTTTACAGTGAGAAAGAAATCTGAAAAAACAACCAAAAAGCTTAACAAATGATTCGTTTTGGTGCTACACTGGAAGCCTTTCCCTGAGGAATCACAGCCCTGCCCAGGTCTTGTGTTTCTACCCAGCTTCCGAGCGCAGCATTAACTCTTTCCACCCACAAGTGATGAAATGCTGAATTCCATGGAAAAGCTCTGCCTGAGAGTTCACCAGCGGGGCAACAGTGATAAAGCCTCAGCTGAGGTCAGCCCTCAGTCAATTATTTGGCTGTTTAATAAAGCTGCATTTCTGTGCCACACCTATCACAAAAGCAGCCTTTAGAGGGGCTGGTTGGGATAGGGGGATTGGTAATGCCAGTCCCAGCTCACCACTGGCCCTACTCCCACCATTCCCAGAGGGAATGTGCAGTGTGCTGGGAGAAGTGACCTTATAAGACAAGTGATCCTTGCTGGAGATCTGCCATCGCTGTGCTGCTTGTTACACATATACATATGGTCATATTTTTTCAAGTTAAAAATGCCCTTGAAGTTATAGGAACAAACACGGTGTAAAAATGCAAAGCCCCTTTTTCCTCCATTTCTGGGTCACACACCTCTCACATCAGTATCAAGTTCCAAGACGAGATTAATTTAAGCCTGGAAGGACATTTCCAGGAATTTGAGCTCAGGAGTAATCTTTTATCTCCCAGCTTAATTCTTTGAAAATCTGAACTCACACTGGAAATTACAACAGACTCTCACCCATCAGTGAGGTTATTCTGATGCTCCAACACAGAGAATATTTTCAGTTTCTCAAGAATTTCCCAACCATGCAGGGTAACAAATAATAAAATGCTGATTCTTGCAAAGCTTTGTAGCAAGTAGTGCTTTCTAGTGGTTTTCCTGTAATTTCTCTTTCAGTGGGAAAAGTCACAAATGGAGCAGACACAGAGCAGGAGCACAGAGATATTTTACTGCAATTGCAGGTGGTTTGTACCTTTAATAAGGTAAAATAATCAATTCAATGCCTTGTGTCTGAGCTGTGCCAACTTTTGACTTTTTCTGTTCTTACACCAACATCTGGAACAAACATATCAAATATCACACTGCAACTGAGTTTGTTTAATCTAGAAATACACAAACATGAAGTGAAAAACTACAAAGAAAATGAGTGTTTATTAAAATCTAAGGTGAGAATTAAAGCACAACTTCTGTCTGTGCAGAGTGACAGGACATGAGTTTCTGCAGTCTGCTTATTAAGGCATTATTACAAATCCAAAAATAAGCATTCACAGACACTTCTGAAAAACTGGACTGACACCTATAGCAAAAACCAGAGTTTTGCCATCAATATTTAGCAAGGGGCAAAAAGCATCTTTGAGCTGCTCCAAAGTAATGACGGCACCTTTACTCTCTGTCCTCCTTCCAGCGAAAAGTTTACAGCCTCCCTTCTCTGCACTTACAGGATTGATGTTACCACTACATTGGTGAAAGATTATATCTGAAAAAAATCACATTACAAATGAAGTTATTTGTGTGATAATTGTTCGTGCCAGGAAAACTGCACAGAAGGGACTGTGGAGACACAAGTTTCAACACAAGCCAAAGCAAAGGCTGAAATACAGCAGAGCTGGTGTTCCTCTGGAATTCCAGAACCTGATTCACACAGTTCCATGAATAAGTATGAAAAAACGCCTCATTGTTTAGAAACTTCTCCATGATATTTACTGACAACTAAGAAAACAAACAATTTGTATTAACATCAAATAATTTGCATAGACATTCCTGCCACGTGAGCAAGACCTAGATAAACACACATTGGAGGAATATTGGAATTAACATGCACTGGGTTTGTTCGTGGATGGGCTAATTATACACTAAATACCTAAGGCTAAGACAAATCTTCCTTCAAAGATTATAAATTGTCATCTTTCAGCAGCATAAGAGTGTTGGAACAAAGAACCACTACAGCTCAATTGTAGTGTGTGCACTTATGGTTTTAATTTGGGAACAATAAATCATTAGTTTTACTTAGTTTTGTGTACTTCTTGAACCAAAAGGTTTTAATTTTCTAATTTATAGAAATAAGCTTTGCACAATTCAATTTAATTGAGAGTTATATATGAAATTCCCAATGTGCTCTTCTCTAAGGGTTGGATGTTTGTCCAAATTAAGAGCAAACAAAGGCATTTGAGCACTACAAAGCCTGTTTGTTTGGTGCTGCCTGCCGTGCACATGCCTGCAGACACCCAGAGAGCTTGCCTTTTCCATTTCCATAACTATAATTAAATATAATTAACATTTATATGTCAAATACATTTCTAAAATGCAGTAGGAACAGGACAATGTACTCTTAACTAACCCATCCAGTCTCTAGTGATTATGTTGAACAGGAACACAGGATAAAAATGACATATCTCTTGTTTTCATCAAAATCCCACCCTAACACCTGATTTTGATGCTTTTTCTCTGGTTCCTCAGTTACATCTAGGTGGTGTAGAGACCTGAGGTAATCACATGCTTGTCAACAAACTTCAGGGGTCCTTGTGCTGGAATTCAGCCCCACAATTTGAATGATTTCCTTCACGCATTTGTTCCCTGGCGTCACCAGCAGAACGTGACGGTTCTGGTTCAGGTCTGCATGCAGCCACTTCCAATTCACCACACTCACCTTTCTCCCCTCTTAGAGATGAGATTTCACCTCTGTCAGGGGTTGGTTTTGGTGTTCCACAGCCGTGTAGTTCACATCCAGCACGAGCTTTGTGGGTTTGTGTCAGAGTTGGGGCTCTGTGCCTCTGGCTCTACCTCTGCTCAAGTGTGACAACAAAGCAAAGGCCAGGGTTTCATTTTGGGCAGAACACTCACAGCCATGTTAACAATAAACTGTTTGTAGGCTGGAGATATGCTCCATGTAATTTTTCTTGTGGCTGCATGTTAGTGAACAAAGTTCTGGTTTTAATGCAGTTTTCAGCTTGTAAACTCCTACAGGAGCATGGCACGCAAATTAAAATATCCTCTTTTACCCAAAACTACTCCTTGCTCATTTTTTTCCTGTTAGGACTTTCTGAGATTCTTATATGCAGAAATATAATAAAAATTAAGCTCAAACAAGCACTATAAATCAGGAGTTTAGCCAGACTGACAGTTATTTCACACCACCAATTGATTAGAGATGGATTCATTCATTATTTGTGTACTGCCCACAGTTTATTAGGTGCTTTATGGACCATCCACTCTCTGTATCAGCACTTTAATAAAAGTATAGGTAGGTCTGTAATCAGGAGATGAATTTTCTTTTTTTTTTTTTTTGATGACTGCTTTACTTGCTCATTACTCACACTGGTCTGACAGTCAACAGCCCGGACTGTCTTTCCCCAAAAAAGGTGCTGCTGAGGTGTTTAGGCCGCACCATTACTCCTGGTTGTACCGCAAGACTGGTACACATTCCCCGTGCTTAACTGCAGCTTCCATCTCCAACGTTCCCTTAGGAAACCAGTCAAGTACAATGCACTTTTAAAGCTGGGTAGAGCTAGAACCAGATATTATTCACAGGATAGAGCACCTCAAGGGTGCTCAACACCCAGACTGTGAGCAGACAATCAGTTCTGCACCAAAACAGAACAAATATATTCTTCTCTGAGTTAAAAAATAATTTCAACCGCACAACCCACGGTGAAATCCATCTGATGGCCATCTTTAAAGAATTACGGAAGAGGTAACTATTTCTATAATTCACTGACTTCAAAAGTATGTTTGACATTATTGTCGGGAAAATTATGTTAACCATGGATTACTGTTACAATCAAAGTATGTAGTGAGAAGTCAAGAGGCTTAGTAGTAAATTTTCAAAGCGGTGCGTGGGGATTTACCCGTTTGACTCCCATTAACGGCAATGGGCGGCGCGCGGCGAAATCCCCGTACGCTGCTTTGAAAACTGACCCCTGCGTGCTCACGGACCCCGCTCTAAGGACTTCCAGATGACCATGGAAGAGGAGGAAAGAACCATTTCAGCATGTGCCCTTGTTCATTATTGTTGTTTGTACACATCTGAAAGTATTTGAGTTGCTGTGGCAGCGCTGTTTCCAGCGGTCGGTTTATAAAACACGGATTAGGGCGGGCGAGCTGTGGGTAACCTGATGAAGCCACGCACAGGCCCAGGTGTGTCTCTGCACCAGAACCTCAACAGACACATGCCCAGCAGCCAGTGCAGCTTAGAGTTCATCTGCATCTTTATTATTTCACAAATGCCATTTATGGCTGGAGAATGTACCGTGATTTACTGCCCTGCTCATGCAACGATGCATCTGCCCCTCTCCTATTTACCCCAATCACTCCGTGCTCAGTCAGAAATTAAATTTGCTTCCTTTAACACTCAACCCTGGTTCCTGCAGGGAGCAGAAAGTGCAGGCTACAGTTTTAGGGCAACGTAGTTTTGCCTTACAAAATTACCATGAACTCAATTTCATTAGAAACACCTTTTCTGGAAGGGGAAGGGGATGCAGATTAACCTGCAATCTGTCACGCCTTCAAGTGTAAGAAGCAAACTTGAAAATTCCATTTTCACCATTTGTGACTATTGCCAGAAAAACCCAAACACATTCTGTATGAGAAATGCCTGCTTGGAATCAGTCTTCTTCAGGAATATTGTAACCTTAGTAATAAAAAAAATACATATCTATATATTTTCATACATATATATATAAGTATACATATACTTATAACATACATATTTAAGATCTGCAACAGTTTTAAATGCAGTAAAAAATTCCAAATTTTAAATCACCAAAATTCTTCTAGAATCTATTTTACCTGCATCATTTATATTATCACTTATATGCTCATACCTGTATTTCCATGTAATATATATAGAGAAAGAATACCTGAGTCAAAATAAATGCTTGGGAATTAATTTTCTGAAATTCTAAAACTAATTTGCCTCCATAGGAAAATCTAAAACTCACTTCACTCTTCAAAATCTCAAGGAATTATGCATTCTTACCCAAGGACATGGATTTTTACAGGACATCTGCACAACTCTTTCAAGACTGATGAAGAGTCCCAGGAAGTTCTTTTCCAAATATGTTGCTTTCTTTTATTACATGGCTATAATAAAGTAAAATTTCCTGAAAATTATTCACTGACTAGAAGCAACATTGGGTAGAAAGAATAAAGTGGCAAAGTGGGAATCTAGAAAATGGATGCTCTGGCAGGTTTAACCCTGTAACACTCAATAGACACAGCTTTGTGGCAAGGCCCTCACCTGTGGCACCGGGTCCAGCTGAAGGGCAGGAGTTTGGGCACCATTCACGTGATCAGCACAGGAAAATGAGGCAGGTGGAAATGTTCACCCACATCCCGCGGTTTGTTCCAGCCCCGCTCTGGCTGCACCCCATGGCAGCTCAGGTGAACTCAGGTGAAACTCTCCCACTTCAGGGCAAGGTCAGAGCTTGGTTTGGATAGGGATGGACTCCAGAAATGGATTATGTTTAACTGGCCAAGTGCAGAACCAGTAAAGCCCAGCAGAGACACTGGAATGCAGCAGCTGAAACTGCCCCAAACTCCTGTTTGAGCGTGGCCCTGCCACAGAGCCAGAGCAGAAAGGCTTTGAACACCTCGTAACTACACAACAGAGTAATTGTTGTTACTGCACAGGCTCTGCTTTTGATCAGTTTTACTGTCTGAAACCCAGCTCGTTGTGACAGACATTGAACATACCCAGAGCAGGAGCAGCTCTGGCCTCCCCAGAAATGCTACACAACACACTAGAGTCACATACGTAGAAAGGGATGTACCATACCCCACATCCCTCCATCCCAGAGGTGGCATATCCACTATTAAAGATGCACACACGAAAGAATGCAAGGAGAAAGGAAGAGGTACAACACTAAATGGGATTATCAGTCCCAGCTCATTCACCTATGACCAGACCAGCACCACGCTCTGCTGTGCACTGAGGAGGGCTGGAGGACCTGAATGTCCAGATTCCTGCTGTGGCACTCCTTGGCTGTGATTGCAGGCATCACAGCGCCTGTGTTCACAGCACATATTCACAGTTATTTAATACACTCTCCATCTTACCCTCAGACTTTCCACAATACTCACTAGCTCTGTGGATGTAATTTTTATTTCTGTCAATGGAATGTATGAAAGGAATATAAAATAGGCCATAAAGAACCACAATGCTGCTTGGAAACAGAAGTCTTGCCCAGGGTGCACAGCTTTCATTAGAGGGAGCAGGAAGTGCAAACATGATGTCAGAGCTACAGAGATTATCTGTATAAATGGTGTTATCATTTAACCCAAACAAACAGCAGGGAAAGGCTCGCCCCCTCCCTTTGAAGACAATGGACAGTTACTAAATTGGACTCCTAATGAAAGCCATTTTCAGTGAAACACAAGATCTGTGCAACAGTTGGTCTAGAAATGAAAATCTGTTGTAACAGCCAAAAGTCAAAGGCAGCTATAAATACAGGCCTTAATCTTTTCAAGAACCCCTTAACGAAGCCTATAAAACTGATTATATCTTCAGGCCTAACTCAAGTGCAAATTCTTACTCAGAAAAATGTAACAGCCCAGCAAGTATGACTTGGAGAGCAGTACAGGGACAAGGAAGGAGAATACAGAGTGCTGGTTTGAATCCTCACATCTCGGAACACTAATTACATTGCATTTAGAATCAACAATTAATGAGACAGCAGAAGCCTCAGCTATGGGTCCATTTTTCTGAGAGAGAAACAATTTCCAGAAGTGGTCAGAGCGGGATGCAGAAACACTGCATCATTCCTTTTAACACAACAGAAATGCTCTTTGATTATTTAAAAGCCAATTGCAAAGATCTGTCTTCAAAACCTCCTATTGCAGGTTTAATAGCAAAGAGGTGCAAGTACACTTACCAGCAACACGGAGTAAAGTACAGACTTTTGTTTTAACAAAATCTATATTTATACGATTACATTTCCTATGGTTGAGGGCAGCTGTAATTAATGGATTTCCCTCCTTCCCCTAATGCAGTCATTTGTCAATTTAAACACAGAATGCCCAATCAATTTTGATGTATTTAGTAAGCAATTTGTCAGAGTACTGCACACCAGTTAATATATTAATTCTTGTCACTGGCCCACTTCTGACAACTGCAGGCTGTGTCCATGGAATTGGTCCTGATGAGCCAAAACTCTTGCCTGGAATGTGAAGGTGCCCTTTGCAGAGCCAGAGGAAAGAAAACAGATCTCAGTGTATTCAGTACCTTTTTGGGGCAGTTTTGGGTCAATTTTAGGAGGTTTGTTCATTAATGTGTTAATTGGTCATGTTTCAGATATTGCATCTACTGTGCAATGGAAAAGTGAATTCAAAGTGGAGTGATAAGGAAGAAAGGAAATAAATATGAAATGAGGATGTCAGACTTTCTGGTGATGTAAAGTTACCTACTTCCATGGCAATTCCACTGTGTGCCATGAACATGTCTGTGTGAATTCAAACATGCAAAAAACATGTGAAAGGTACAGAAATCATACAAAGGAAACAAGGGATAAGCCAATCAAATGTGCAAAACCTCATGTCCCGGTAAAAGAGAGGAAAGAATTCTTTTGGAAGAACCTGAACACAACCAGGGGATTGTCATGGACATGGGAAGCGCATCTTAACAGCATCCTCAAGAGTTTATACAACCAAAAGCACCTTAATTCCTAAGTACCAAACAGCAGCAAGAAAGCAGGATTTAAAGAGTAAGTAATGACAAAACTTGGCAATCCTCTGGAGAAAGCTTTTACACTGAAAGTTCCTGTGGACACCAAAACCCTCCTGTGCAGTGCCTTGCATGACTCTCCTCCCACTGCCAGGTTTGCTAGGACAGTTTAACTACACCACATGATGGTATTTATGTTATAGGAGACACATCTAGGATAAAATGTGACTTAGATTTCCTTCTGTAGTGGTTAGATTTACAAGTTGCTTGGGACACAGGCGAATACAGAGGGAATATTAGAGACACAAATAAGGTGGAATATTACGTATTAAATGTGAGGAGTGCAGAGAAATATCTGATGCCTAACACCCAGCATTGAAAACCTGAGGGTTGTAATAAATCCAGGGGTTTGTGGAATGAATTGATGGGAACAACAGTGAGCCTGAAATCTGCTCTGTCTGAAGGAGCTCTCAGGACTGGTTCTATTCTCTCTCACCAACTGCAAGAGTTTTGGAGCAGGATACTGACACTTCCTGCAGGCCAGCAGGTTGTGGAATTTACCACACAAGTCCACTTTCAAGCCATGAACTTACAGAAAGCTGTAAATCTCTGGCTTCCCACTTTCTCACCTGTGCAGCAGCCCGAGCTGTGATAACGTGCTCAGGTAAACACGAGCTGCACACACTGATGCAGGTTTCTGCAGCAGATGTCACAGATGACCTCAAAGCAAGGAAACAGCTGTGCTGATCCACTTACAAATACCCTTGGGATAAAGGTCTTGGACACTTGTTGTACAAAACATTTCTTCAAACAATGGCTCCTTGTTCATTTCTAGCAGCAAATAAAACTTTCAGATTCTTTTAAACGATTAAAAGCTGAACCACGTGTCAATAACCTAATGCAGGATTTTTTGAATATTCTCTGTTTAGCACAAGAAGTCACCGGCCTGGTTTATATTTTTCAAAGACTAAAGAAGATTTTGGCCCTGTGTTTTGGCATCAAACCTCTTATTTATGAAAACCTGGCCGTGCAGCCCTCCAAGCAGCCCGCCAGACGTCTCATTGTTCTGCCCGGCTGCTGACAGAGGTACTCTGTGCTAAAAAGCACACTGAGGGTTTTTCAATGACCCAGGGGGCAAAGGTCACTTATTATAAATGGATAATGAGACCTAATGCAATGTTCTGAGTGTGGACAAAGAAAGGGTCTATCCATACCCCCTTGTGACTTGGTCATTCAGGCTTTTATTTCCCCTGCACACTTAATGGAGCCAAACAATTGGCAGAAATGCTATACAGAAACGGAGAGAAACTGCTGCATTCTACCTCCGAGAGACAGATACAAATAGTGACCCTGAAACGGCGCCACGGCTCCTCTCAGCACTGACGTGGCAGACAGATGGAACAGCCCCCCTCAGCCCCGACTTAGCCATTTGCTGGCAATTAAAGTCCCCGACGGAAGCGAGAGCACAGCAAAGCCAGGCTGCAGCCAAAGCAGCCCAGGGCGGAGCTGCAGGTAAGCAGAGCCGCAGAGCTGGGCTTAGCAGCTCTTTAACAGGTGGCTTTTGTGGGAAAGCTGCTTTGAGTCCATGTTTTCAGGGACTTCACTGAGGAGCTTCAGACTGAATAAATCCAGCAGACAAATAAAACTTCAAAGACAATCAGACACAAATTTCTGTTATTGCCATCTGCAGTGTCCCCTAGATACTCTTCTGTCTTTAGTGGTTATTATTTTATTATTCTTTCCATTTCACATCCAGCTTAAAGAATTCCTATTATGTGAATTAAAACCTGAATTAAAAGTCTTATAATTCAAATAACACAAGTTCGTTAATTTGTTGGAATTTAGCTACCACTCGTTCTTCTTTCTTTAAAAAGTTTTCAGTACTAAACCATTTGAAATGTGTTTGTACACATATGTCTACTGTACTGTGTAACAGTACTTGAGCTGTTAATAAAATGTTAATAAAATACACAAAATAAGCCCCATCCATCTCTGATTTCACTATGTGGAATACAAGTACAAGTGAAACAAGGCAGGAATCTAGCAAAAAATAACAAACCAAAATGCAATTCTAATGGTGCTGTGCACTACTAAATACTTTTCAATGTTCTTTTGTACCTTTTGAGTTTTATCCCAATTTTCTATGCAGCAAGGAAGAAGGAACACTCAAACCTTGCAGGTTTCCATAACACTCAGATACAGCAGATGGACAGGTAGAAGCAACAGATCCAATCTGGCACCAGTGTCCCTTTTACCAGTCCCATCCAAAGTGCCTCCTGGCCCACGCAGCCACTTGGTGCATTTGAAATGCCCGTGTCACACAATGCTGCCTGCACTGACAACTGTGTACAAGCTCTGGTTTCCCCAGGAGTACTCTGACAGATGCCAGGAGTTGTTCCCTTGTGACACTTCAACTGCTGCATCACTTTGATCCTAGACAGAACAGAGACTTGCTCCTCACTGTTAGTAGTCTTCTCTCTTTTAAATCATCAAATAAAAGATAAATACTAATTTTTCTATAAAACCATTATAAACTACATGGGTTTGTGTCTTTATGTAATACAGATACACCATATATATATAGCTATAGGTGTATAAATGTTCTGAATGTGCCATGCCATGAAATATTTGCTCTCTGGGAATGATGTGGCTGGGCAAGACACAGGCCAAGGCAGGTGGGCAACCATCCCTGGAAGCAGTGCCAAGGCTCCTGAGGGAGGCAGCTGTCTGAGACTCTGGCTGGAAGGAGCCCAGCAACCAGGAGTTCCCAGGGAGAGGGAAATGCAGATGCACTCACTTGTCACTGACTATGGAATTCACAGGAGGAAATGGCTAAAAGCATGAGAAGGAACGAGGTGAGGAAACCCTGAAGATTTCATGGGATCTGGTGGGTCACTCTCAAGTAACCAGCCAAGTACTCCCACAGCCTCACAACTCTGATTCATGTCAAAAATCCCAACACTACATTCACTGCTCTACCCTTACTAACACAGTTTCACACAGCTCTACTCTGGGGTTGAACATACACTGAAATTGGCTGAAAAATCAACTCAGAAAGTCACCCTCTGCTTGAAACGTGCACATGAGACAAGACAAGAAGTTGTCAGCTACTCACAGCCAGCCAAAAGATACTGGTAGTACTGCACAGCATCTGCAGCCAGGAGCAGTGGATGGTTTGCATTAAATGGTGGTTGGAGTTCATTCCACTGAGGAGTTCTGAGGTAAAACACAAGACTATTAATATTTAAGCTAATACAGAGAATGTAAATCAGTGTTTCTGTCATCACATGCAATTATCTATACAAGCTCACAAAATGTTTGTAATTATTTAAATTAGCTTGTTCAAACACTGCAATCCACCACAGGCAGTGGAGCAGCAGGGCCAAATCGTGCAGATTGTGAGGCAAAGACAATACTTGGTTGTTGACTGCAGCAGGGATTGCGTAAAAAAACCCCAGGAAGGAGGTTTAGATTAAGTTGGTAAATATGTTTAGGACCATTGTATGTCATGCTGACGTTATATAAACACAAGAGAAACTGGGGAACTTTTCTGTTCTGTTAACTACCACTGCTTCCATCCTGTAAAGTCATTGAGCATTTCCAAACTGTGAAAATAAAGCTGTGTACAGTTATGGATTATTGATCCAATTAGAATTTTCAATTCCATTACAACCTACTCATTTCAACAATAATGGTCCTGAAGTCTGTGTTGTAATTTTAATTAGGGTGGGCCATTCCTAAATAGCTGGGTAAATCAAGTATTGATCATTCCAGTCCAGCCATAAGCAGCACTAAGGAACATAGGAGCCAAGAAAAATCAATAGAAAAATATTTTAAAACGTCAAAAGCACTGACAACACTTTCTCATCATTTTTTCTTTACTTTCTTCCACATGTCAGGAATAATTTCTTCTACTGTCTTAAGAAATGGTACCTTCAGCTGCTCACAGGATAGCTCGCAATGCTTCATTGTGGGAACCTCGCTCATGTCTCACAGCAGAATTCTGTACTTCAACACTACCAAAATAATTGTTTCTAGTCCTTATATAAAAAGAAAATCTGATCATTTAAAATCACCAATTAATAAGGTTCTCTATTGATTCATGGACATGTTCACGTAGTTCCACGTGTAGAGAAGGATTTAAATGCTTAGTTCCCACTGAGGGACATGGACAGTGACAGAACTGTATGGAAAGGAAGGCTTGCATTTCTCTCCTTCACTGGAAAACTTCAGGAGTCTTTACAGGAGTGACAATCACTATGCAGCTCATTCAAAAAGAAAGATCACAAGCATTTTGTGGATGAAAGGAAGGAATAGTCACGGGAATGAGGTACCTAACCAAAGTCCAGCTGGCCCTGGGGCAGGTGACCATCTCCAGGGGGGTGTCATCGCTGATCTTGGGCGCGGTGCTGAGCGGCCGCGGCTCCAGGACGTGCTCCACCAGGCTCCCGTAGCAGCTGATGATGTACAACGACTCCACCACAAACTGCTTGGACTGATCTGAGGGCAAGGAAGGAAAACCTTATTGCAACAGCACAGCAGGAACAGAAAGAGCGTTTACATAAATGGCAGACCGTGTTCTTTTAAGTCTCTTGCTTGCAGCTAAAAATGTGAATTAAAATAAATGAAAGGGCTGGAGAGACAAAGAGAAAATCGTACAAAACACAGAATTTTCACGCAATTGTACGAATATCTCATACAAGAGAAGGTGGAACAAGTTTCTCACCAAGGTGTGTTCAGGTGATTACATGTTCCCAAACATATGTTGTACATCTGCTTTGGCAAAGGTGTTTCATCTTTATCTCACAATTTTTCAGTGTCACTTCACACAGTACCTTTGGACTTACCGATCAAATTTGGGTTTCTGTCTGATCAATTATTCATTTCACTTACGAAAATTTCTTGTATATTTTACCAAAAGCACCCCAAGCATGTTCCTAAAAATCTCCATTGCCCCTGAGCTTAAGGAACAAAATCCACAAACAAGCACCAATTGCTCAGAACCTGTCACAAAATAAGAACTTAAGTTTAAATGCAAGTCCTGATTTTGCAAGGTACCAACCTTTTTCTCTTTTGAGACCGGAATTGTTGGCAAACCACGACCTTGAAGATCCAAATACTGCAGCGACACAAAACTCCCCTCCCACAGACTTACTGGGTGAAATCTGTGGAGCTGGTTTGGATTTGCTTTGAAGAAAGAACAAAATAAAATTATGCAAGTTAATTCTCAAAAAATTAAGATGTCCCTCTTTAACAGCATTTTTAAGATATTACTTCAGAAAAGGTGAATATTTGCAGTTCCCAGAAGGGCGAGCAGGATTTACAGATGCTCAGTGTTTCCCAAAAAAAAGGTCCCAAATTCCCCTGGAATACTGAACTCATTAACTTGAAGAACAGCACTCGCTCATAATGGAGAATTTAATTGTTTAAAAGACTCAATATTGAATATTTGCATTCAACAGAAACAACTTCTGAAGTAAATACAAAGAAATCCTAAATCCTTTGGGAATGAAAATAGAGATTCTGGGTCAGTCATTTCAGGTGGTTGATATTTCCTTGTCTTTTCCAAAGGAAGTCAGGAATAACCAGGGGATATGTGTTAGAAAGGGTGGGAGGGAACGACATGCAGAGGGTACAGGACAAGGGAAATGATGCACACACTCATGAGGCACGTGTTAGAACACATCAGGAATTCTACCATGGAAAAGCAGATTCAGACACTCTGCCTTGACCCCATGATGTGCATGGAGCAGATCCAGGGGTGTGTGAGGATGTTCACTGAGACATCCCATGGTGTTTCTCTTCACAAGGACCTGCAGGTACATAACATTCTGCTCTACAGAAACTCAAAACTATGGTCAGAGCATTGTCCATGCCTCAATTCACTAAATCAGGATTTCACCCTTTCCTTAAGAAAAAAGCTGTTTGAGAAACCCACACAGGATTCCTCTTTCTTCATGTTCCCCTTGTTCTAGTCCTTTTACTAAATTTTTTCATATTTTTCTCTCTACCCTATTTCACTGCTCCCTACTCTTCCTACCCATCCCTCCTTTCCATTTTTTTCTACTAATTTCTTGCTCCACACAATTTCAGCCTGTGATTAGACCATCCCATTAACCTGGTTTTTACATAACAGTCTCCACACTGAGAAGTGTGTGTGCATATATGTAAGAGCAAACAAAGGAGTGCAAGAGTTACAATGGGATTCAGCACAAGAAAAATACTTTAAAACAGCAGAAATCAATTAAAACACTGTATAGTTATAATGATATTTAATTTATACCTTCAGATCATATACATGGCAAGCTCTTGGTCACATGAATCAGTTAGAAACGAAAACAAAAAAGATTTTTCCAAAGGAATTCCATCACACTGACCAGAGTCCATGGAAAGATTCAGACAAAGTTCCCTGGACTTGGATCAGAGCTGAAGCTTGTACATGAGGGAGAAGCTGGAATGTCCCAAAAGAGCAGTTGCAATTTACAGTCAGTAACTCTGGTATTGAACCACCACAAAGCACTTAATATCCAACTGTTAAACCTACAGCTACAGATGACTGGGTCAGAAATCTGTGTTCCAAAACGTTCCTGACTATAAATGTATTCCCTTGCTTGCAGTGGCACATCACACTCTCTATTAGAATATTCAAATTGAGATTGTGTTAACTAATAAGTGTTTATTAGCTACTCAGAAAAATTCGGAATAGATTTCTTTCACTTCAAAATAATCATCTGTCACAGAAACAATATTTTTACCCAAACTGTATACTGAGGATTATTTTAGCTGTCACTTTCCAAGTATTCACACATTCATATTCCTTCAGAAATGGAAATACAAATGTATCCAGGAGTTACAGTCATGTTGCTTACTGATCTATACTTCAACCAATAAATGATTAGGTTTAATATAGAAGATTGTTCAGGACAGTGTCACCCATCAATCACTAAAAGGCAAACCAAGAGCACAGGTATGACTCAGTCATATTCACTTCCTCTTGACAAAAGAATCTGTCTATACTGTCCTAATATTCTCAATATTCTCAAGTTTTACTCAGCACAGTCTGAGGTTATTAAAATGATTTTTAGAGGTTAATGAAGTACTTTAAATTGGGGAAAAAAAATTAGAAGCAAATGCTATTCTCAGCTACAAACTGGAGTAAACTTCCACAGAGACAGAACTGACTTCAAGCCTTGAAGCAGAAGTGAACCTGGGACTCAACACATTTTTCCAGAGTTCTCCACACTCTGAGTCCCAAGACCTGTGTTCAAACAAATACAATTATAAACAGCCTTAGAGGAAATGGTCTAAGCTCAGTTCTATTTAAATCTTGTCTTTAGGATGTACATCTTTCAAGGCAAGCACTTAAGTGTTGGTTTCAGAGCCAAAAGCTTTTCCCTTCGAGGATGATGTTTTGTAGACAGAAAGAGCAGACCTTGTAAAACACGATTACTCATGTGGTTAAACTCAGCCCTGCTAGCAAACAAAGACAAACAAACAAACAAAAAAGACTTGTGCATCCTATTGGTTTGGACAGATTTCTGAAAATACTGCTGAGATGTCAACAAGTCTATTCTGAACCCTCTTGTAACTGAGGAATCTTTCATTTGACCATCATTTTACTCAATTCCTGAGTTGTCATCGATACATTCCAACTCAAATTTCATTCCTTCAGCAAACCTCCAAAGCCCAGTTATTTTCAGTAACAGAAATGCCATTAGAAAAATATCTTCACATGTCATTGTGATGTTTTAACAACTTGGAAACTATAAATCCTCATTATTATGCAGATGCAAACACCCTCTAAGCTTCATAAATGATAACTAAACAATAATGTTGAAGGTAGGTGGTGAATGACTTGTTTCTCCTATGAACTCCTGCTCTTTCCTTGCTCTTGGCTTGTCAGCACTTCATAAATTATTCCAAGAGCTGAAATTTAGGCACATTTGGCCTCACTTTTAAAAACAGTTACTTTAAAAATATCTTCATAATATAGTAACTTCCAAAAGATTGTACCACAGTTTTCCTGAGAAGGGATGCAGGAAGAAACTCAGATTGTTGGAAGTCAGTGAAGCAAATGGGACCAAAACATTTCCCATTATAATTTCACTCTTCATTTCTTTCAAACATTAGGAACAACAGCACTGTATTTAAGACATCAGGAGGATGAAAAGGCAGTTTACTTTTTCCTCTCTGGATCTACTCCACTGTGCAACTACACCTGGAATTCAGTGAGACATGCCACTAGTTTTACCCCAATTAGATCTGTGCAGAAATCTGTATCAGGAATACAATGTATCTGGGGAAATTTCTATTATCATTAAATTTTTTAACATAATTTTGGAGGATTATTTCTGTTTTAATTGCAGAGGCACTGAGATATAGATGCAGACGTGGCCAACTGACAATTTCTACTGAAACAGCACAAAAGGAGATGGAAGGAAACTAAAGAAGAAAATTAAGACATCACTTTGTCAGAGCTTAAAAAGCAACGAAGAGACTGAGCTCAGCATGCAAGTTCTTTCATGTTGCCAACACCGTACGAACAGATTAAGACCTACTGAGACTATTCAGAGCTCCCACTTCTTGACTTTGTAAGTGCCATAATCTCTGCAAATGCATTGTGTTAGCTCTTTGTAAAAATACTAAATAGTTACAGTATTTTAACTAGTTCACATTTTAATTATGATTTTACTAGTACAAATTAATACTTTTAAAATATTTTGAAAACCAGAGGCTGCACAGTTTATGATGGAGCTTTATGTCTCATAAAATTCTTCTGGCTCTTAAATGCATCTTTAAATTCATTGTCAAACAAGTGACATGACTTTAAAACAATAAATAAATTGCATATATATGATATGAAGGGACTGCCTTATATAGTCAAATATTTATAGTCAAATAGTACCAGTCTGCAAAGATTGAGAATCGCTTTGAATTTCAAAGCTTTTTCCCAACAAACAGGCTTCAAATATATGGGATTCATAAAAACAAAAGCACTTATTCCACACTAAACCCACTGAAATGGAAACATCTATGACTGCTGAAGGAAAAGGTTTTATCTTGACTACATACGCAGCAACAAAAGTATCAGGAGAGAAATACTGCATGAAATTCGCAATTACACATAAAATTACAAAAACAAAAATCTGTCTCAAAGTCCAGATATTTTAATTCATTTACCATTGTGCCTAAAACACGAAAACAAAGATGTTTCCAGTTGTCAGATCATGAATAAAGCAAGAAAAAGCACAAAAAGCAATGGTAGGATACTTTATTCACCAGGCACTTAGCTGTCAAATCAACATTCATTTTGTTTACAGAATTTTAGGTCTCATTAAGACCTTAATGGAAACAACATGATTTCTTCCCCCACCCAAAGTGTGTTTTTTATCCTAATTTCTCTGTAGACTAGTAAGGACCATATTTTTGAGCTAGCACTGGCATTAAACAAACCACAAAAGAGTCTTGTGAAAGACAGGCAACAATTTTGGAGCCTATTTCATATATTCCCCTCTTTAATCTCGGCCTTTTAATCTTGCTTCAATCTAAAATCATTTCTGGTTGACGACGTCTCCTGCTTCGTGCAGGGGTGACCCACACAGCCTTTGCTCAGACAATCCACTGCCAAAACTCTTCTTCCAGAGCCTTTGCACTTCTTAGATCATCATCAGGCAAAACTCTTTGGTGCACCATAAACTACATTTAGAAACCGTTCTTAGGGAGGTACTTCAGGAATTCGAAATTCTCCAGGAATCAGGCAAAGTGCCCTTCCTTCCTTCCTTTAGTGGCCTTTGCTTCTCCTGGTACATTTCCCATGTCCCTCATCAGCCTTTCTCTAGGAATTCTGTGTCCTACAAAGCTCTTAACGAGTTCCTTTCCTGAAGAGAATATTTTGATAGAGACACTGAGGGTGATATATGTGGAGCCAACTTCTAGAACAAAACCCAGAGCCATGTACAAATGTTCTAACAGATACTGGTGGGCATAGTTAATAGATACCCTTAGCTAAATTAAAACCAGAGAGAAAATCCCAAACCCACAAAAAAAAACCCAAAAACCCAACCCCCAAAAAACTCCTAGCTGGAAGTTTTTAAATTTTCCAAGATGTTCCTACTTCTTCCATTCTTATTATCCAAAACTTCCAGCACCTAAGCCCAATCCCATTACAAAGTGGTGACTGAGGTGATGCAGCACTGCTCAAATACTGAACCAAGCTCCAGCATTGAGAAACTTGTTCAAACTTGCTTTTGCTCTTATAATATGCTGCAATTTTTCACATTAAATTGAAACCCCCTTTTATTTCAAATATCCCAATTTTCAGGGAACTGTTTCCCATGTTGCAATGAGATGATTTTGAAGGTCCCTTTCACCCTAGACCATTCAGTGATTTTTTTTCTCCAGAGTAATCAGCTTTTCTTTTTTTTTTTCAGTGCCCATTTTACTGCTTCACCTCTCACTGCAGTACTTTACTGCCTACTCACTGCTAATCTGGCTTATTTTTCAGAGGTCATCATCGATGTTTTCTGTCTGTAAGCAACTTAGTGCTACAATAATAAAGGAAGCAATATAGGAAAAAAAAAAAAGAGGCTTGTTTGGAAAGACATTGCAATCATTTCTGCCCACTTAGAAATAATTTATTTTTTCAACTTCCCTGCTACTTAAAAATTAAATGCACTCTCAAAGGTAAAAAAAAGAAAAAAAAAAGTGAATTAATTTCCTTGCAATGCTTGATGGTGAACACGCACAGTTTAAAAGTGAAATTATGTGGGTGGAAACCTATGGATCAGCCATGCAGGTAAACAAATGAAAACAAAAAATAATCCAAAATTAAGAAGTCTAAGCACAGAGTTATTTTCAGCAAGGACAGCAAATGGAGTATAGGCATGCTGGGTTTGAACTGGGAACTCACCAAGGAGCTTTAATGGAAAAACATCCTGCTCCAAACAGGTAAGGTCTTCACGTAAAGGGGAAAAATGCACAGAAATTAGATGAGAACTCAATTCCCAACAAGTACACTGTATATCATGCTATTAAGATTTATGCAGAAAGTGAACACATCGTTGTTAGAACCCTTGCTGAGGCCCTGCCAGGGGAGCAGCTCTGCCCAGGGCACAGCCCCGGAGGCGGGAGCTGGCAGGAGGGCTCCGCATGCTGGGACTCACGGGGGCATCGGTGCAAGCTGGGCTCAGAGTTAGAGCTCGGGTTAGGCACAGCTCAGGGCCCCCCCTCCAATCTGCTGCCAAAGCTGAGGCTACAGCAGATATTAAAGTTAGAATTGACAGGAAAAGGGAATTAGCAGCAAAATCCATCACAGGTGGGGGTTTTCCATGGAACACTGAAGGGCCGAGTGGGGCAGTTTTACAATGTTACTGAGAGGAGGTCAAACAAAACCAACAGGTACAGTCACAACCTTTTAGGGACAATTACTCAGCCTTTTGCTAGGACAGAAATACACCAGGAAATTCAACTGTATGACCCAGAAGTCTTCTTGCCCCCCTTAAAAGCTTGCACAGATGCAGGAAAGAGAGGCCTAACTTACTTCAAATGTAGTTGATGCTCAAATCACCAGGTCTAGAGCTGAGTGCTTTTGGCCACCCAACAATTTACACCATGATTTGATTTCATGTTTTGTTCAAGTATTTTGATAGTTTTTAACCCATCAGTTATTGGGCATTTTTAATGGTTATGTCCCTTTAAAAAGCCATTGCCATAGAGACATTTGCATAAAATCTGAAGAAGAGCAACAGGAGGCAAATTTAGAGCTACTCACATGCTCAAGGCTTCTCTGAGTCTCATTTGGGATGTAACATCATCCACAAAATCTCTGAATAATTGATTTTGTAAATGCCAATGGGTCCATTTTCTTTTCCTACTCTGACTCAGCGATAAGTTCTGGGTAGTTGAAACAGGTGAAATATTTTCAGGCAATGAATTACCAGAAAAGGCCCAGCACTGAGGGATGTATAAAGCACTCAGCCATAGACCTACACAATTAAAAGGATACCAGCCTGATAAAAAAGAATTCAGTGAACTAAATCTGACATGAGCACAACATCAATGAGTGAAGGGATCCTCTCAAAAAACATTCAGGTGAAGGTACAAACCTAAGACATACGTCCTTCAACATGCAAAGATGCAAAAATCCAATAAAGAATAGAATATTACAGAAAAAAAACCCCTATTTTAAATTAGTACTATAGGCCAAAAATATTTTCGAGCTCCATATAAGGAACTAGCCTTTACTTTTTTTTTATTTAATAAATGTTTGGTTAACATTTTTGGGGACAGAGCTTGTTTGGTAGAACCAACCACCCTTCTAGACCTAATATATCATCTTTGAACAGTGGTAAAACCCAATTAAATTGTCTGAACTGAATGATCTCCTATAAAGTCAGCACATCCAGTCCCCGAGTCAAAGGCCAGTCTAGAAGATGAGTCCAGCACTATTGCACTGCTTAAATATTTAATTGAAAGCTAAATCTCCTGCATAACCCAAAGCCAACATAATTTAAAACCTAGAATGTATTGAGTGTAAATTTGAAGAGTCATTGGAGAGAGTCGGATCTGCCTGAGAGCTTAGAATAGAATTTCTAAATTATGATCATGGATGTTTTGGACACTATTTTTTTTTCTTCTCTGCCTCAGTTGCTCTGTCTGCAAACATCAGGCAAATGACACTTAGCTGAGCCCATTAAACATTTCAGAAGATAACACAGGCTTTTTCTTTCTCCACAACATGCTATATTGACCTGATTATACTTGCAAATTAAAAAATTCTCTTTATTTTAATTACAAATTGGCCCAGGTGGGCTTCAACTGAAGGTTTTGTTTGTTTAGTTTTGGACAGAATATGGATGGAAATGGATAGAAAATCTTGTATCATGAAGAAAATGTAATGACACTTCCAAAGACTATAGCAGAGTCTTATAAAAATGCTTTAAATGTGAGAAAACCAACTTAGCATCTCCTTTCTGTTCACAAGACCTAATTTCTTTAAAGATGACCACTTTTTCCCTATGATATTTATACAAGCAATTGTTTTCCACTATTTCCTTCACATAATATGGATGGAATGCTAATTGAGAGCGAGAGAGAATCCACAAATTACAGGATAACCCAACCTTGAAGAGACAGCACCAGATGGCTGCGCTCGGTGACAGCAAGAGAGCAATGCCAAGGCAAAAACTCACCAAGGTTCCCACTTCCCAGAGCTAGGGAGAAATTGTAAAGGAAATTATGGAATGAAGATGATTTACCATTCAAAGTTCTGACAGAATTTTCTCAGTTTCTTACCTGATTCTGAGTTTTAGTAAATTGAAAACTGAAATTCTTTGATTTCATGTTGTTGTGTTTAAAAAAACTATTTAAGCTTTTAATAAGCTGTGCAATAGACACTTATTCTAACCCTCATCATGCTATGCTGCCAAATCGAGAATCCTTTCATAAACAGTGACATCTGAACAAACTTTAGTGCAAATAATTGTACTTTCTATCAATTACAAGTCATTACAGCAGTTGCTTTATTAATAAAATGTATTATAAAAACTAAAGGTGACATAAAACACGTCTGAGAAATGTGCCAGAAAGGGAATGTCTGGCTTCAGACAACTGTGCTGAATTCTTCAGCTTTACTTGTTTGTTTTTTTTTTTTTTTCCTCTCTATTTTTTCAGTTATTTTTTCCTAATTGATTGTACCATAACTTAATGCTTTTGGACTCCTTATTTTTGTTCGCTGCAGTAGCTGGCCCTGGGATAAATGAAGCTCTCTGAGACAAAATAAACCCAAGAGATATCAGTGACTTTCTGTGCATAGAAAATTAAAATGATAAAATTGCATCAGACACTTTACCTACTTCCCCCTTCCTCACTGAGGGTGGAATGAGGGATGGGATGAAGAAGGGATAGAGTTTCATGTTTAAAAATACACAATCTAAATCTCCTGGCTGGAAAAAAAGCAAGGTTTATCCCTTTCCTGTAAGGCACAGTGGATTTCTGTGTTTTGACAAGACCCAGCTAATGCAGGTTCCATCCTGCTGCTCACTCCAGCAAGGATGAACTGGGGAGTGAAGTATGATACAAATATAATGACCATGTCCCTTGAGGAAGTTAAAACAAATGCTGCTGTCAGAGGAGCCAACTTTGACAACAGCTTTTCTTTTGGGGCAATTATTGTATCTTTTCTTTCCCTCCTTCCCAATACAGCTCATCCATGTCCCCACTGGAAACTAACTACAACTCATTCCACAAACACAAGAAACACTTATGGAGCTACTGCGGGGCACAAAGCTGACTTCTAGAATGTTCTGATTCACTGCCTTTTATAGACAACGAGATGGATCATACAGCTCTTCCCCTTTCCAATCTATAAGCTCTTTGTAAATGAGCAATGAATTAACCCATTCACTAGCCTTTACAAGGAATGCAGCATTACCATCAAAATTTCGAGAGGGAAACTGAGGCATGGATAGGGAAAGACTTATTAAATCCAGCTCTTGTGCTGTCTTGCATCCCCCCCCCCAGTCTTTAAAACATCACAAGCTTCCTTACTCATTAGTGTTAGAGTCCCTTTGGGAAGCCTCCCTGCTCCTCAGAATGTGCTGACAGCACAAACTACAGGAAAGCCAGTCAATGGGATGACAAAATGTAGGGACAAAAATTAAGTGCTTGATGAAGGTGCGGAAATTACAGTGGGAGACTTGAAAAAGCAAGGGAAGAAGCAGAGGGCAGGGAAGAAGGAAAGGACAGTGATGGAAGGTAGAGGGGATGCTCCAAGACACTTCATGCTGACAATGGGACTTGTATTCAGAGCAGTGACTGATCAGAACATGTTCCAAAATCTGCATGTTTGCAGGGGGGAAAAAAAGGCATCTGTGATGAACAGCACGGTCATGACACAATTCCAGACTCCGTCTTTCATTCCCATAGGGCTACAGGGAACACTTTTAAAAAATTTACTGCCATTCCACCTGTCAAGCAACATGACATGCTTTGCAGCTCTACTCCAGACATATGATATTAAGAGCACTGATCAGAGCACTGATCAGTCCTTTCAGTACCTGGAAAATATTTTGCTCTCTTGGATACCAGCAGAACAAACCCCAACTCGACTTTTTTGTTAATAAAATCTACAAGACTTCATGAAGATTTAATATGAAAGCAGCTGATGTTAAAAGCAAATAAAACGGACAAATCCAGCCCTCTAATTACATGGTATTTTAGCCTTGCTTTTTTTCCTTTTAGAAATGGCTCCAACAGATTAAATTTTTAATTCTTTCAAAGTCACAAGCACGGGAGAGGAATCTTGCTTTGAGCAGCGACTGTAGAAGCCGAGTGCTCCCGAGCCCGGCTCCTTTTCTGATCGCTGCACAATCGCAAGGTTAAGCAGCTGCTCCCAAGGAAGAGCCTTGTTTCCTCGGAGCAGTGCTTAGAGGTGCTGACCATGTAGGTGTAAATACATCTGTCTTTTGCCATTTGCAGTAATACATGCCTCCTACACTTCTCCCAGTGAGGCAGATGGTCCCTGTCCTGTCGAAATATTACACTGCACAGACTTCCAGTGCTATGTGTTTGCAGAAATATGAGGGCAGATGTTAAATATGTTAAACACACGCTTTGCCCCCTGGAGGTTTAAGTTAAGGCTGCTGTCTCAATTTGGTCATTTTAGGCATGCCAGGCTTCTTGGATCCTAGGCATTCCTCTTAAATCCCTGCTTTATAAATAACAGCTTTTCATGTTAATTTTGTGTACTTTCATCAAATATTTTGGATGCAGAACAAATGAAGGAAGCTCTCGGCTTAGTGTTACAAGGCTACGTGGGCTGTGCTGAAAATTATGATCCTCATTCATGAAAATTCTATTTACACAGCAGGGTATTTCCCATGACTGTTGTTTTCCCCCCTTACATAAGCCTCACTGAGCATTTTAAATTTAATTAGTTTTAAAAATTACATAAAATGGAACAGAGACAGTTTGTGAATAGTATAATTTACTGGAAAACTATGAAGATGAACACTCCAAATATGTTTTAGATGTTTAAGAATAAAACATTAAATAAAATACTGCAGACTTACTACAATTGCAATAATTTTAGAAAGCTTTGCTACTATCACCTCAGCATTAAGGAAATCTTTGTAATGAATTTTGCATTAATTACTACTGTAAACCAAGAGCTTTTTTCCCAAATCCTTCTCCCCACTGCTCCTATCACCTACCTCCCCTGGCAGGCCCTCAGGTGAATTTTTAATTTCTTTCTCTGCCATGTCCCACCTGGTTCTAAGTGTCTGTTCCAGTTCTGGGAGCCCACATTTACATTTCTGTCCTTCATTGGCCATATTCTTCAAGTCAGGTTTTTGGTATTTCCCCTCTTTGAGGAACTGTGACTTCCTGCCCTGTGACAACCTCCCCCTGATCCCACCTCCCATCCCTCATCCAGGATCACACCTGGATATGCTTCCAAAATTCACCTGAGCAGCAACACAATCTTCTTCCCTCGCCTGTGTTTAAACTGTGAGCAGAAAACTAAAAACGCAAAAAATAAGCAACTGAAATGTGTCTGTGGAGGAAGTTAAACCTCAACATGACCCTCAAACTGTTTCTTCACTGTTTCTAAAGTTCCATTTACGATTATCTGTGAAGTTCAGGAATTTCTGTCTGTGCTTGGGGCAACTGCGTGTTCGTGGTTCACGTTTGGCTCAGCAAGCCCCGTGAAATTCCCGTTTCACGGCAAGGGCAGGAGTGGATTGTTGGATAGACACGAATGGATACACATGTGCACACACCCCAGCTTCTGTCAGCATGCACACCCAGGGCACCCACATAAGGGATTTTACAGCATGTCCTGAACTCAAGCACGGAATATGGGAATTACTCAGGGAGAGACAGAATATCCGTGAGCTCTTGCCTGAAAAATAATTCCCGGTTCATGAAACACAAGGTAAAATTCACCTCACAAGCAGGGTTTGAGCAGGAAAGCACTGAAGCAAGGGAGGCAGTGCCTGCGTTTGCCAAAATGCAGGAAAAGGTTAGGAAGCTGTAGGACTCTCAGTTGTTTTGTCCAACCACATGCCATGCTCAATCTACTTTCCTTAAAAACATAAAAGCCCTCCGTAAACTAACGGATTTTTAACTACAAAATATTCAGGAATTCAAACAACCAGAAAATGAGAGAGGAAAAATGTAATCATCACCCAGTAGCTTTAATTGCAATAAAAGAATATTTAAAGTTTAGCAAAAGAAAAATGTCAACTGTTGGACAGTATCAATTAATTTAAAATTGCTATGGTTTATGAAGCTCATAAAATCATATTATATAAATATATTTAGAGGAGCTTTTCCCAACAAATATTTTGAAGTGCTTTATCATGGCACATGAGAAGTACCAAAGTGCAGCTGGCTCTGGAGTGGAAATCCACACGTGAATTACCCAGTCCAGAACAGTGCAACAGAAGAAAAATAAGGTCAAGAAAACAGCAGGATTAAGTTTTGCCTTTCTGCTCAACCTGGCTTACTGTCTTTTCAGTTCTGATGGTCAAAAATCATTTCTGCGTGAAAAGGTTTGAAATCAAAATAAACAACCTTGGGAAAAAAAGTAAAACCATATTTTATTCTGATTGAATACAGCTCTGCTTATGTTTCATTCCAATTCCTGGTGTGAAAACTTCTCCTGACCCACCCAAATGAATATTCCTGGATTTACAGAGGTTTGTTTTCAGGTTGTATTTATTTCTCTGATGTTTTCAGTCTCCTCTTCCTCCCACCCCACTTCTGCTGCCATGAAATTACATACACTGAAATTAAAATACGGAATAAAACTAATTTTCCCAAATAACACAAATTATTTCCACATGAATCATAAAGGCTAAGAAAGGTTTGTGCCACTTACCCTGTGCGTTTGGTGATGGTCCCTAATGTCATTGGCTGCTTGATTTGAGCAAGAGGTAACACCACAGTCAAACTTGGGAGAGGCAGGAGTCGAGGATTCCCGGGATTGTTGTTTGTGAAGTTATTGTAAGTGTCTTGGCTGTTCAATTTACCTTGATGGAATAGAGATGCAATAAAACACATTATTGGAATTTTTTGTTCATTTATCGTTTCTAGATCTGCCTGAAATAAGATAAAAAAAGACCAAAAAAAAAAAAAAAGAAAAGAAAAAAGAAATAACGAGCTTCTTTTCTAATAAAAGAAAAAAACCTAAAAAATTAATCTTCATTTCAAATAAAGAGTAAATTACAATGGAAGAAGCAATTACTAATTTTTACATATGAGGATAAGGAAGGATTCCTTTCCATGCAAGGGAAATTATTCCTGCTGCTGCTGCTGCTTGCCTGGCAGTTTTGTTCACCGAAAAGTTTTCGGGTTCGATTTGAAGGACAAGCTCTGGATTCCAATTCTCTATTTAAAAAAAAGGAGTATCTGGAAGGGAATTATTTTCCTAAAGTACCACATACAGTGTTGGTAATTGGAAGTCCTGAAAAGGTCGCTTTTGTTGTCTCGACGGATAAAGACACGCAGAATAATCATCTGCAGAACTAAGGCTGGAGGAAAACATCAAGTAACTATGTCAAATAAAGCCACACCAAACTATATGTAAAAATCAAGAAAGTATCAAAAAAGGAACTAATTTCATATTCATTCAAAAAGACAAAAACGAAACATAGGTACTGAAAAAAAAGGAAAGGGAAAACATAACAAAAAAACCCTCAACAACCCTAAATTTAGCTGGTTTCAAAGAGGTCTGTGCTGGATGGACGCCCAGTTTGGATACGCTTTCTTACTCGCTGTATCACTCTGTAGTCACAACCTTTCATTCTTCAGTTGGAAAAGGAAACTAGCTCCAAATTTCATGGACAGTAAAGAAAGAAATGTGAAGAAACCAAAGAAAGAAGTTAAACAAAAAAAGGGGCCAGTCTGTTTATAGCAGAATCAAAAGTACTTTAAATAGACAAGCAACCATGAATTAAAAGGTTTAGATCATTAACTTGTTTTTCTGTGTTCCTATAATGCTGTGAAACGCTGGCTTTGTTCTTAATCAAAAGGGAACCATATTGGGAATTAGGTTCCTAAACAACCGATGCATTCTACACAGATATTATACAAATCCCAGGCCAAATCCATACAATCTGCCTCAAGAGCAGCCACCTTTTTTCAAGGAAGAAAAACAGCACAGCAAAGGGTTTCTCACAGGAAGCTGCCTGAAAAGCTTTAATGGTACTTCAGATGGATTGAAAATAGGAAAAGGAAGGCGGAAAAATCTTAATGAATGTCTCATCATCCTAAAGACACTCAATGCTTCCTTCACCCTTCTTTTAATACTATATAACTGTAAGCTTGGGGGTTTTATTTGGGTTTTTCTGTAAAGTCCCCAGACTTCTGCGTCTCAGAGAAGCACAATAACAGAAATGATGAAACTACGAAGTGTATTTTGTGGTAAGTATCTGGCCTGAGCATCCATCAATACGTTTTAAGAGAAATAGCATGGCTTTAATGAAGAACAAGCCTATTGAAGTTCCCAGAGAGCAGATTTCATTAATAGCAATTTTCCTGCAGCAAGTAGGAATAAAAAGAAAAGGGAAACGGAAAAAAAAACAGCTCAGTTTTAAATAAGACTGAGATGCAATTAATTTTTTTTAAGATTAGTTTAATAATGCATTTTTGGTTCTTGCAGGAAGGCGTATGAATAGTTTTGTGCATTATTGTCTAATTAGTTACTGTTCCTGCAGCCAAGGCCTCTCTGGAAGTGTTTCCCTCTCCCATATTCCCCTGGATCCACATGGGCACAGCAAACACTGACACTATCTACTGAGGGGGCTCCAAACGTCTGTAATTTGTTTTCTTTTACTTGTTCAGAATCTAATGATTAACTCTGAACTACTGATCCAAAGGCTGTGTTGGAACAGCCCCCTCTCCTCTCTCAAGGCACATTTAATGTCTGAGAGCCCTCTGCTCCCAACTTCATGTGGCTTTCCATATGCAAAACTTTCAATGGAATACTTGCACACAGAGAAATGAGGAATTTACAGACATCCTTCCTACACAAGGATGAGCTGCTTTGCTTCCATACAGGTTGAGGACTCCCAGGGCAGTTAGGGACACTTAGAAAACTGTGGGATTAACTCATCCTCTCAGAGTTTTTTATTAACTGGAGGAACAACATCTTACATTATAAATTATACATCTTACATATAAATTCTTATATAAATTCTTACATAAGAAGACATAATTAAACCCAAAAAAAAGTACTGAACAATAAAAAGAGAATTAAAATGTGTAAAAGAGATTCTGAAAGGGACTAAAATATAAGATGATTCTTCTTTTGAGAAAGAAACCAAAAATCATTCAGGAGATCAGGCATTTAATTTTTAACTATGTATTTGGAAGTGTAGCTTAATCTGATGTACACAAACCTCAATAAAAAATTAACTAAACCAGACCTCATAACACACAGCACTTCACAGCACAAACATGATAAAAAAATTCTGCTGTGACAATTGGAAAAGCTGCAAATACCAAACATATGTCACAATAACCATTGCCTGCCAACCTGCATTTTCTGCTGCGACAGTCAGTTGCTTAACTGCAAAAAATGTAATTAAAAGTGATACCAGTCAAAAATTAAAAGTTGGAATGCTACAAAGAGGAGAGAAATTATTTCTGACAGGAAGGTTGTTCTTGAAAATCTGACTACAGTAATAGTAAGATGGTGGGGACGATTAAGGTTAAAGAAAACCCCCTAATTTTCTGGTGTGCTGCTGTACCCATCCAGGAATCCAAAAAATTACCCTTCCGTTCCTCCAGCACTTCCAAGTAGGAAACTCCTGCAGCAAACAGGAGCTGTGTGCGCACAGGGCTGTCGGATCGGGCCAAAAGAGCACAAAGAATGCAGTCAAGCATCAACATTATTTCTACAGCTCAAGCCATTGTTGATTCACTGTCAAAGGACAAGCAACAAATAAGCCAAAGTTTAAGTCAGGAAGAAATATCCAATATTTTTCATCCAGCAGAATGCTGAACTCAAGTTACCTCCCAACCTGTGGACAGTGCATTTAACTGTAAATGGTTGTAGACTGACACACACAGATCACACCCTACAGACCACTCCAGGAATACTTCTATTGCAATCGATCATCACCATCACAATTCCATGGCAAACATGTCCTCTCAAGGATCATTTCCAGTGGAGCATCCTGAGCAAGGGGGCACTTTTCTTTTGGTAATCATCCAGAGCCCTCAGGACCCCATGCAAGGCATGAGGTCAAGTATTTGTCTTTCCATGGGCTGCCATAGAGAAGATTTTCATATCAGAGCTGTAAATGGAATACATGAAAGCCAGCCTAGGTTGGTAAATCTCTTACTAATTTTACTAAGGGACTTCCAAAAAGCTGAGGATGCCGTGGCTCTGGAGTCCGACAAGTTTATTTGCAAGTGCAGCCTTACATTGGGTAAATGTTGCCTACTGAGACATGGAAAACCCAATCCATGGTTCTGGTTTCAGACCTGTTTGCTGAGAGTCTGCAAAACCACCACCATCTCATCCCCCCAAAACCTGAGCCACGCTCTTCCAGACATTTTATTCCATTGACACTCAAAGGAGAAATGGATTAAGTTGAGGATAAAAGTGAAGAAAGAAAACAACAATGGGCTTTGTTGTCAGAGGGAGGGAGCGGCCGCCGGGCCGGCCCGACCGAGCTGTATTCCCAAACCAGCCATCACTAACAGACTCACTTCCACCGAGGAAAAAAGGGAGGCCTGAAAGTGCCGGACAAAAGAAATCCCAGCAGACAAAGAAAAAACAAATTAAAAGCACCATTATAAAACACAGATGCTATAAGGAAAATAAACTTCACAAGATTTAGTGGTTTTTGACAAAGCTGGACATCTGTGGAAAAGCCATCAGGAGCAGCTCCCAGGTACGGCCGGACAGGCTCGTGGTCCCACGGCATTGCTTCCCTCCTCAACCCCCGGGCAGAGACACCCTCAGCTCTCCACACACCTCCACCACTGCAATGTCAATTTATCAACAGCTAAAATCTTACTTACAATTATTTTATTTATAATCAATGTTAAATCTGTAAGTTACTCTTTAGGCCTGAATATGAGATTTAAACATTTGATCAAATCACACTTTTTTTAAGTTTTCAAACTATATTTTTGGATAAGAAAGGAAAGCTACATCAAGGGGAGTATGTTCAAGACTTGCAAGCTTCTAACACTGTTCACAAAGCAGTCAACTGAAAGCAATTAATACAGTTACATGTCCTCTTCTGATCCTCTAAGAGCCTTGATGAATTCAGGCCAGATTTCAAATTGGTCAGCATTTGAGCACTTGAGGGCACTGCTGTCAGAGATCAACACTGAGGAGAGAGGAGGAGAAAGACCCTGATTTTTGGCACTACTAATGACACAATTATACATCCAAATGCAGCTTGGCAGGGACATTCCCCAGTCCCAAGGATTGTGTTCAGCCACAATGCAGTGTGGCAAAAAGACTTCATGGGATCCTGAAAGAATGATGTGGATGCAGCCCCCGTTATGCATAGTTCTACATTAATGCAACCAAATCACTTCTTATCTGATTTCCACCGAGTTTGAATCTATCAGTACCAGAGATCCCATCCATGCACAGAAATTTAACTCCTAAATCACAGCCAAGCTTAAAACCAAAACTCCACCCTCACACCTAAGGGATGCAAACACCAACTTATCAACAAACTGAAATTAAACCCTTTTACCCGTTACGTTTCAGCATGTGCATGACACGTCTCCAAGCACTGCAGGATTTTCTTTGGTGTAAACTGTCAGCAAGCAAAGCAAAGAGGACTTAGCCCAGACAATTTTTTCTGGTAGGAAAGTAATGATCAGAAGGATTTTAGTTTCTCTATACACTTTATTTGAAAAACTAAAGTGGTATCAAGCACCTCTCAGCCTTATAATAAAATGCTTCTATGTTGATTTTTTCCATTTTTCTTCCATTACTCCAATACAAAAAGCTTAGTAATGCAGTGTCATTAAAATTCAAACCCCACTTGATTAGCTTTTATATCTTCCAGTATTTAACAGACTCCATTTCAAAGGGTACCACGTAGTCTACTGACATTAACACTACATATAAACATCTATAATTTCGTAAATAAAAACGCAGTAACTCCGGGCTATGCAATCATGTGGAGGCCAAGTTACAGGAAAATGAACCATGTTTGGCCATTATTTCTGTTTAGTGTAACACTGAGGATTCCTCAGCTAAACATTCCCTAACTGTATAATGCAAGGGAAATAAAATCTTTTCTTACTGGTAGGCAAAAAATGGCAGGAAAAACAGAAGTGTCATGGATGTGGTGGTTTATTTTGCTTTGCTTTTTATTCAATACAAAAAGTTTCCCGGATGAGAATGGAAAGCTTCCCAGCTTCAGTTCCAAGACTTTCACCCTCATTTCTGACCTTTCCTCAGACATGTTCCAGTATAATCTGTAATCTACTACAGTCGGAAGAGGAAACAGCAGCGCCCTGGTGAGAAACGCTGCCTTGTGACCCGAGCAGAGAACCCAGCGGAAGCAATGCTGGCTCACGGAGTCCTTGGAAGAGCCTGACAGACAAATTCAGTAACGGCCTGGGAAACACAGCCAGCACCACGAGCCCTAATTACTGCCAAAGTGGGTTTTTTCTTTCATGTTTTGTTTTATTCAGTCCAACATATGTTATCTTTCTTTGTAAAATGCTAGACATTTTCCTAGAAAAAGTCAGGAAACTAATTATTTTAGTTAACGATCGCCTCTCAATTAAAGTTACATTGCCATTTCCTTGAATTGTGTCCTATCAAAGTTAAACTCATTTCACACCCTAACCCTCAATATTTCCAGTACAATCAGACCCATTAAAGGAGGAGTATTATGTCTTAGCTACTGCATGTGTACACACATCATGTAGCTACTCAGAGCTAAACCTATAACTAAGTTGCTTCCATTGGAATGGATGGGAGAAAATAACACAGCCGGTTGTTTTTGTAACATTTAAATCCGTTTGATATGGAACCTTTGGAAACACAGCTGCACTAAATCTTGCGATTGTCCTCAGAAAGCAGAGCTTGCCCTCTGTTTGCATCTAGGGAAGGCATGTGATGGTGACAGCTCCTAAGTCAGAGTGCTCTGCCGAGACGCACAAGCGCCAGCCCAAGTGTCTCAGTCACTGCTGGGCCAGCATCCCCTGCCCTCTCACCCGAGCTCCTTGACCTTCAGCATCATCCACTCAAAATCTGAACATGGCCTCATAACTGTCCCTTCCTCCTTCTGCAGTTTTTCTACCATCTTCAATTTCAGAAACTTTGTCCCTCAGTTACAAAGTGTCCCACTCACTGATAATGATCCAATAATCTCCTCTTGTCCTCGGCAGAGAAGGAACTCCCAGGACCCCTTTGCTGCCTGTGCCTCTACCTGGCTAAAGATGGATCATGAAAGAACAGTTCCAACATCAAGCTCTACCTGGATTTGAACCTATCCTTTACTTATACAATTAGTGATCTGCAGTTGGTCATTTCTCCTACCTCCATGTGTATTTTTTCTTTTCCTGTATGGAAAAGAAATTACACTGACAGTCCAGAGGAATCAAAAAGGAGAGGAAACCATTCTGCCAGAACAGTAACAACATCTTGGGCCCCATGACACCTCTCACAACAGCTGTGAGGACACCTACAGTGTCAACTGCCTTGTGCAAAGAGTAACTCCTTGAAAACCTGACACAAATATCTGCTTCTTCCCTTGCTCTTTCACCTCCTCACTTTGTACAGACACTGGTTTGCTGTGTTAAAGTTGCTCAAAGAGCTGCACAATAAAGGTGTCTTGGGGCATTTCCTTAGAAAACCATCCCTCCACCACCACACACACAAGTCTGGCATAATAATCACCTTTCAGGACTTATTTAACTAAAAATACTGTTTGTGCAAAGTTTAAGTCCATGTATGGGCAAAGCTCGAAATAAACCCAACCAAACTGGTTTGCCAGCTGTTGGCTCCAGGCTTTGTGCAGGCAGCGACGGCAACGCTTCAGCTGGGCTATTCCAGATAGCATTACCAGCCAAATCAGCCAAACTGGCCACCCTTTGCTGGGTCATCTCCAGCAAAGGCCAGGCACAGCCAGGGCCGAGTCCATCCTCTTTGAAACAGGTCTTGCACCTTCAGCAATCCACAGATGGGAAGAGTGCAAGATTAGTTTCTTGTAACTACTACGGGTGTAGCTGCAGAGTATTTTGCAAACAAACATGAAGGAGCAGCGCCATCCTCCCCACCATGTGGCTGTAAGCCAGCTGTGGGCCAGAGGCTGTGGCTACCACAGTACTGGACTGGAGTTTGCAAACTCTTCAGAGGACAGGACTCTGTGAGCTCAGAGTAACACTGCACTAATGAGGTTATCGTGCAGGCAGCCTCCGGGCGCTGTGGAGAGACTCTGTTGCTCCGATTTCTTGCACATGGGAATTTTGCTAACACTGTCTGCTGGTGAATGATGAAGCGCTTGAGAAAACAAGAATGCACTATTGCTGCCCCACATCGTGTCTGTCCATCATAATTCAGATCAGCACAGCTCTGAATTCAAAGCCTTCTTTCAGGGATAACTCCGAGACACTTCAGCATTGCAAACTTTAGAAAATTTCGGTGTCTCAGACTTCTCTTCCAAATGATACAGAATAAAATTATCTTTATGAGTTTATTTTTTTTGTATTGGGACAGCACAGTCAGAAAAACTGATCAGCCTGTCTTAGAAACTGCAAAATGAACTGGGCTGGGAATTTCTGAAGGACATCTCTGTGTGCAGATGTGTTTGGTTAGGAGATAGGGAAAGTTTAACAGCAGCCCCTTACCCAAAGGGCTGAGCTTACTACAATTTAATACTGATGATTAACTACATGTTAATACATCTGTGATTTTTTATCCCCACCTTTCCCCCTCTGCCTTATTTTCCCTCCAGATGCAACCATAAGAACAAATATTTTAGCATCTGAATTCAGTCTGGGTTGAATACATGGGATTTATCCCGAGTTATGTGGGAAAAAAAAAAGTGCCTTGAGAACCTCTGCATTTGAGAACTTGATAATAATATCCATGGGTAATTGTAATAAATGGCTTGTCTGAAACACCCATAGAATAGGAACTGAAACAAACCATAGCAATCTGTCCCCCTTGCACCCACCACACACCCTCGGCAGCTCTGCTCTTTTACCCATGACCGCTGAGGATGTTTCTGGCTCCGTGACAGCATCGTGACTCAGGTCATGAGAAGTGTCAAAGATGCATTTCCTTGAGATGGGAAAAAGCAACTGATTTTAACAGCCCACAAGGACTAAGCGAAAAAGAATAAGCTCAATCAGCATATTTAAGGGTAAAGATAAACCTTTTAAAAGATGGAAGTATATTTTATTTCTAATCTTAATGGTTACGTTTCTTTCCATAAAGTGTTTACATTTTTCAGGCTACCAAAGATGCACAGTTGATTAAATGCCTTACTTAAGAATAATAAACTGGAAAAAAAAGAGGGCAACAAGGGCAGCACCCATTTACTGCATAATCCATCACCAATCGTATAGACAGGGAGTCTGACTCAGGCTGCAGACACAAGGGAGCAGCCCTGGATTCCCAGAATACCCACTGCCAGGGGAAGGAGAAGGTGTTTGGGCTTGAACTCAGCATGTCCATCAGATAAAATGATTGTTCCCACCAGCTCTTGTCCCATTCCTTCCCCTTGCTGGTTACTAACACGGAGCTTCACATGCTTTCACCTTCCCTCATGCCAAACCTCCCTTGTCATGCAACACCCTCCATACTTAAACCTCCTCCTTCAGCTGATACCGTCTCTTGAAAAACTCTAGATTCTACTTTCTCACCTTCTGATCCAACATATTACAGGCTTGTATCAGGTGAGCAAAGTTACTTTTTGTCATTTCACTGATGGCAGCTCCCTTGAACCACTTACATTCCTTGACCCACCAACAAATGTCTGGACTGCAATGTCGCCCCTGTGCTCGTCCACTCTTCTCCTGACCTAATTCCAGCCTTTCCCCTTTGTGCTTTGGACATGAACCATGCAGAGAATCTTTCCTGCGTCACTCCTTCAGTGACCAACTCTTTTCAGCTGGACTGTTACTCCAAAACTCAATTCTAGTGATGGCTTTTATGTTGATCACACTCATTTCAGCTGTACACAAGTGTACCTCACCCTCTGCACTGACACACTGAGAGGACATAAAGTCAAGCACGTTCCTTCTCATGGATCATTAATATTATTTATCAATTTCCAACTGACAACTGCAAAACCCGATCAAAATGCTGCATCAGCTGCAGGATGTTGTTACTACTTGCAGTGTACGAGAAGGAAATGCACCAGCCTGTCTTTTATGTACCTGGTTAGCTGGGGAGATTTGCAGATGGAAAAACATGGGTTTACTGTAAACTAAGAGGGAGTAATCGAAGGAACAATTGAAATAACCATAAAATTCCAAACTGTCATTCATTAAGTAATTTTCAGATAAACACTTAAAATTCCAGTTACCACTTCTTGGACTCCCTCACGTACCTGACTCTGACACATCAGCACTTGACCCTCTCAAAATTTCCTTCCATTTGATGTTACCAAGACTGAAATCATCCATCTTGACAGGAAAACTTCAGTGGGACGCTCACATCTGTGGTAATCCCACTCCTCTCTGCCTTCCCCTTTCCCTTCACCTCGCGATCCATCTTTGCCATCGCGGTCTCCTGTGTGCTGCCGATTATTTCCCCTCCGCCTGCCTACCCACAACCTTTCCGAAACAGTTTGCTCTGACCACTGCTACAGCATTTGCTGTGCTAAATCGCTCAGTCAGAGATTTTTACACTCCGTATCTCAAGAGCTGCAATTCCTTTCTGATGTCCATCTCCTTCAATTTTCAATCTATCCGTAATATTCGAAACTTCGCTTTCAAACATCAAGGCGAACATGTATTTGCCCCAGTCTTCAATCTATGCTGTTTACAAAAACCTGCTTCTGAAACACTTGATGTACAGACACGAACTTCCTTTGTGACAGAATTTATCAGTCTACTTCCCTACTTATCTGAAGGGAATGGATCTTTTCTTTCCACTTCAGAAACTATCCAAAATACACCACCCACCCCTTTCACTCCACTGTGAAATTCACACACTGACTCTCTACCCATTACAAAAAAAAAAAAGGAGGGGGGGAAAAAAGCAGCTAAAACACAGCAAACACAGCTCCCTTAGACCCAGTAAGCTGCTGGCCAGTTCCCAAACTGATGATTCCAGCTCTTCCCACCTCTTCTCCCAGCCCTACAAGTGGGACCTGGGCTTGCTCTGGACACTTACAGAGCCAGCGCTGGGACTGCTCCAGAAGGAAGGAATCATCACAGAATGTTCCATCCACATTTCTAAATTCATCACAATTCCATCCACATCTCTAAAAGTCATTAGCAGAAAATTCCCACCAGCTAAATTAATTTTGTTTTTTTCCCCAACTGCCTTAAAACCGTGAAGAGAAACTTCAGGTGAGGGTGTGAAGAAAATCACTAGGTGCTTCAGGCAGCACAGTGAATGCGGAGGGTTTATACTTGCAAATAAATAAATATATATTTACGATACCTACACGAGCAGTTCAGTGTCTGTGTTAGTGAAAAAGAGAGGGTTTTATTCCCATCGCCACCATTTGTCCGTGCTACGCCGGTTGCACGCCAGGTCCCCCCTCAGGGCCGGCCCCGCCTGAGGCGCCATGGCCGGGGGGAGGGCGCCCCCTGCAGGCCGCGGCGGGCAGAGGCGGGAGCGCTGAGGGACCCGGCGCGGGCAGACGCGTCCGGGGCGGAATCTGCGCTAAGAAACTGAGCTGGAAAAGGAATAATTTGAAATTATTTAACATGACGCGTAAATTAAAAAAGAGCCGAGTGTGACGCTGTGGAGAAACACGACAATGACACAAATGGGAATGTTAAAAGCACGTTAAAACAACGCGGGCCGATGCTGCAGCTTGCTTTGCTGCTTCCACCCAAACTGTTTCTATCGTGAGACGCTACAAAGAGAAAAATTAAACTTAATAGAGAGTTTTCCAAGAAGCGGTTTCAGCTCGTGTTCACAGCGTTTCTTGTTAAACTCCGTGAAGGAACTGCCCTCCAGCGCTTTAAGTTATTATACAGTTAATTTTCTTTGAAACTATTTTTGTCTGCCTTTCTCTAAATAGGTGGTTTCTTAAGTGAGTGTTACTTAAAGGAAACCAATCTGTTTTTCAGGAAGGGCTGCTGATGTCAGTCCTTTCAACTCTGCTTTCCCATAAGAATTCTTCTAGTAAAAGGAGTTTCACTCTGGGAAATAGTGAAAAGTAACATAAAAATATGTAAAGCATCTCAGGCTGCATGTTTATCAAACTTGCAGTTTTATGCTTGGATTTCAATCATGTTGCGATTGTGACATATGAAGGAAAAGCAAGAGAAAACATTTTGATTTTTAAACTTAGAAAAGATTTTGCAATGAAAAACGTGCCATACTAAAATACTTATAAAGAGATAAATACAAGCCTGAATGCACTGTATTGAGAACAACATGGTTTTTTTGTAATTCCAAATTTATATACTCCATCTCAGCGTCAGTATTAAATCTGAAACAGAACCATGGCATATTATGAACAGTTTTTTGGCAAATAAATAAATACTTCAATACCCAATGAAATGCAAGACAAATTTGGAGAGAATCATATTATTATGGAATATTTTTAGTAGGTGTGGATGTGTAGCTGTAGATACAATGTTAACTTACTGGATTATTATTTGTTCCGGTACTGGAAATTCCTGCAGCCAACAACAGAGAAAAGTGAGCAAGCAGAGCTACGGAGACTTTAGTTCACTTCCTGGTAGTGCAGGAATTAATGATAACAATGTTCTGTAAATTTCAATTTGCAGGATTAAAATAATTTGAGTTACATGTAGTTTTCAACCTTCCAAGTAAAGCACTGCGTTTTTACAGCTAAATGCTCCTTGCTATTCACGTGTTGGTGTCCTGAAGAGAACAGGGAGAAGTTTGAATCACCAAGGACATAGTTCTGCTTTAGCTACTCACCCCTTAATCCTTACGGTGTACCTGTGAGACAGGTAAGGACCATAAACCCCATTTTATACAAATAAATGGTCATGTAAGGCCGTATTTTACCCTAAAGTTCACCCCAACAACCAACCGATGTTGTAATACTCTTATAATAGTAAAAGCCCATAAAAGGATCCCAACATAACTCAGATATTCCTGACAACACACTCTGGCAATCCTAGGGAATGACAAAAATACAACCTCGCTGGATTAACAGACAGAACAGCCCAAACAAAATCTCTGTCGGCTATAAAAGGTGCAAAGGAAATATCTCTTTATCATCCTCTATTTAACAGTTTACTTCATTCTGCTGAAAGAACAAAGCCAAACGATGATTCATTTGGAAATGAAATCATCCCTACCCCCAGTAAAGGCTGACATTGTGTGGGTAAACAGTCCTGGGGTGCTCCAACACAATGTAAATAGATTGCCTTGCTACTATATACACAGCAAACAGTTTCATTTTGAAACCAGGAGGCAAAAAAACAAGTGAGAAAAATATGACAGAGCCCGAACTCTGAAAATATTTACAAGAACAAAAGCTAATCACAAGTTACCATCAATAAGTTACAACTGCTAATCAAAAGGGAAGATAAGCCAGTGAGTCTTCTGGCCTAAGGTTGTAGCAATGATACTGTAATGCAAAAGGAGTATCAGCAAAAGGATTAAGAGCAGTTTTTTTAATGTAGGGTTTACTGAAAATGGGAAAAGATGTAAGAGGAAAAATCGTGATGACATGACTCCACACGGAAAAATCCTCCAGTTTGCCACAGTCTTCTCTGAATCAGTCACTTAATCAACACCTTGTCCCAAAGCAATGCTGCTCTCCGGGACACGGTCTTTGGCTTTATTTCCATTATAATCAGCTGCACTTAAACGGGTGGTTAAGGAACATAACAGTTATTCTTCTTGAAGAAAGCTACAGAATTAAAGTCATTCCACACACGGGGAACACAGAGATTATTACTGTTGCCACACAGCAGAAAGCTGACAGACAAAATCAGCTGAATAAAGTTTCACCGAGGGTTGCAGAGCGAGTTAGAAGTAAAACAAAGAATTGAACCCAGAGCTGCTCTTTTCTGTTTCGAGTACTCGTTTACACTTCTGTCACCAGACTGCCGTGACTCCTCCAAACAACAATAATTTAACATTATAATATGGTAAGGAGCTGTTACAATCTGAGTAAACACATCTTAGCTCACAAATTAAAATAATCATCGGTCTCTGGCTAATCCTGCTGCCACACACACGCACACACACAATCCCTCTGCTGAAAGTCGCTCTGAACTTCTGGGGTTTTTTACAAGTTGATGATAAATGGCTTTTTATAAAAAGCTTAGAATAGGGTTCAATATCCTGCCTGCCTTCAGCCAGGGGAACTGAAAGATTACTGAAATGAAAAAGCAGCAATAAAATTACTGAAAATACTACTACTAAAATTATTGAAAATACCAAATAAAATATGGAAAGAGTCCATTTTACCAAATGGACTCTTTCAAACACAACTATTTTTTTTCCTAATTTTTTTTTAAGACATCTCTGCTAACTCCTCTACACAATCCCCACAAATTTCTCTTGGAAAATGTTCATATGAAGTTTTGCAAGTTACCAACACACAGTCTTAGCACATGTCCAACTTCTGCACTGAGGAAGTGATGAGCACAATCTGTGTGAAGTCCTCCAGGAATTGAAGTCACCTTCCTGCCTTAATTCTCAGCACCCACGTGCAGACTTCCAGTGGAGCTGATTGTTTAAACAGAGCTAATTTTTCAAGCAGTGATGACTGCACAGAGATCTTGAAAGAAATCTGATTTATATCTTTCAAGACAGACATTTGCAAAGTGAAGCCTCAGAACTCTTGAGACACTCCCCTAAAAGCTGCTGCCTTTCTCTCAGTAACTCGTCCATGCATGCCTGTCTCCTACCTCCACCACTGAGCATCCTGAAATTGCTGATTCTTCTTTAAAAGAAGTGTCAAATCTATTCAAAACTTCAAATGTACCTCAGAGTACTGTAAAGGCAACAACTTACTGCAATTTCCCTTGACAGAAAATAGAATTGGCTGGGTGATAGCCACACAAATTGACAGCTCCTTCCTCTCCTCTCCATGATGTCCACAGTTAAAAGGGGTTGGATGTGCCACAGCAAACCTTTAGAGCACTTCCCAGCCTGTTTCAGGCTGAGCTGCTGTACAGAGATGAGAGGAAGTAAAATGGTAGATACACAACTGTCTCCAAGGAGGAAGAAAGTTCAGAGCATGCTTTGGGTGCCTTCCAGTGGCTCCAGGCAGAAGTGGATGGCTCCAGAACAGCCATGCACAAACCTTTGTTCAGAGAAGTCCAAAGAAAGGCGAAAATACAGAGGCTGCTTCTGAGACAAGTCTGGTTCCCTTAATAATCACCAAGTCATAAAACAGTTCCTTTGATTCGGAAGTCCCACAAACGTTCTCTCTATAGCAGAAAGCCCAGCACATAGGACAAGAGCTCCTAATCCTACTCATAATTAGGAAAGAGGGACTGTTCCTGGCCATTTTTAATACTCTCAGACTGGAAAAGGGTGGCTTATCCCAAACAAACTGCTACTCAAACTTCCACTTCCATGGAACGTGTGATTTACTCTCAACAGAAAGGGGGCATAAGGATGCAGCAAATCCTGAATGCAAACAAAACAGCTTCTAGCACATACCTCATGAAAGAGGAGGCCTGAAAAAAAAGACAAAACTGGAGAAGCTGTGACATTGATAATTTTTGAACATTTTTTGAGCCCCCCCTTCACATCCTTCGAGTTTCTCCAAATCACATCCACCACAGGAGCAGGATGGACAGATCAGTTCTTACACATCTTTCACCTTTGCACATCATTTGTCACATTGTTCCCACGCACACAAAAAAAGTGGACAAAAATCTGTGCCATCAGCTTCCCATTGCCTCGTTCCCACATTTCTCCTCGAGCAGTATTTATTGTAGATACCCAGATGTGCTTCGTGCTCATCAAGGCTGATGAGCAATGAGAATTTTAGGCAATACAATTTTTTGAATACAGAGCAGTTTACTGACTGTGTGCTACGTGGAAACAAAACTTGAAACCTCAAGACCCCCAACCTGTCAGTTTAGAGTGGAAATTATTAACACACCTGTGATAGCATCATTTACTTAAGCAAGCTGCAAAACTAGAACTGTCTTTCTGAAGTGTTTCCACCTTGGCTCATTCCTGTAATATCTGCATACATCACATATTTTTGCACAGTATCTACAGCACCTCATTTTATGAAATTCATCTTATTTTCACGATGGAAAGAAAGGAAGTGAATTTACCATGGAGAGGTGAGCCAGAAGGACTGCTTGACAGGCCGGGCACGGGGCTACAGCGTCCTCCCTGCTTCGATGTCAGCTCCTGCTCGATCTCCTCCAGCCCCGCGCTCTTCTGGAAGCGGCTCATGCGATTGACCACCCGTGGGGACATGTGAGTCCTGACACAGGGCTGGCCTCCGTAGGGATTGATGGGAAAAACATGGGAAGTGCCTCGGAGGGTGCTGACCACCACCCAGCGGCAGTCGTGGCTGAAGGAGATATCCTGTACCTGGAAAACAGGGGGGACATGGGAATGAAGCCTCCAATGTGCACACCTCCAACAGAGAGGTCATGTCTTAAACACAAATCTGAACACAAAATGGGAAAAAAATCCCTCAAGTTTAGGCAATAACTTGAATTTTGGTGCATTTATCAATGAACTTAGTATTCAGTGTATATTATAAGCTGCACTGTAATTCACAGTTCCAAATTTTATGTACTTTTCAAAATATTCTGAGATTATGAAAACAAACCATGCTGCAAAGTGCTGCAGAAAGCCACAAGATCTTGGTGTAGTTTTCAAATAGAATTTAGTTCTAAAAAGAGCTGGGAAATTGTTTCAATTACAGGTTCTGTATTTGCTTGTTTAATCTTTAGAGATTGCCCAAAAAGGGGGAAAAGGGAGGGATGAGAAGAAAAGAGAGAGATCTCACCACTGGGCCTGATTTTGACAAATACTGGCACAAGTCTTATTTTAGCTTAAAATGGTCAGTTTTGAAGCAAATATAAAAATACAGTTAAACATTTTCCACTACAGTTACTCCTTGCATAGATCTCAGATACGAAGTCCAGAAGGATTTAATTCTCTTTTACGTGTGCTTTGCACAACGCTTTGATGGAAAGCAAATTCTTGTTCCTGAAGGAATGCTTTAAAAGAGAGATTAAAGTTTGTTTCCAAGCCCATCCTGGCAGACAACTCAAGAAAACAAGTAGTCGAAGTTAAAATGATTTATCACAGAGAAAAAAAGTCCTGAAACAATTCTTCCAAAAATGTTTTTAAAGGTAAAAGCTGACTAAAAGGAACCATGGACACAAGTGGGATTTACCACGGCAAACAAACATATAGACGAAGGATTAGTTTTCATTATATTATTAAACAGCATAAACTAAATAAAATTCTTTAAGATTTCACTGAAGCCAGTTTTACAATACACTAGGTACTCAAATTGGAGTAAACACTGATAAAATCATGACAAATATTCCAGAAATGCACTCCTGCTATTCCAGACAAAAGCAGCAAAGTATTCATCGAAGTGCAAGTTTCCAACGGAGCCCTGAAGCCTCGGAGATAAAAAAAGGATTTAAGTCCTGTGACTTGTGACAAGATATTTGGTTGACGGACTGTCACGACACAAAATGCTTCATCAACATTACAGAGATAAACTAAAACCCAGCGCTACACACCTGCTCCTTTCAATCCCAGTGACATCCCCAAGCTTTTGCACTTCCAGTATCCAGCCCTTACTGACCTACACTCGCAGCACTCAGAGCTCTGAGTTTGCTTACAAAGTGTTTCACCTTAATAGATTGCTCAGAAAGGATTAGAGACCCCACAGGGATTAACAAGGGCTCAAAAAAAACCCCAAAGCCGTGGAGTCAGGGAAAAATGATGGCATCAAGAGTATTTCAGTACTTGCTGTTAAAGTGGCAAATTCTCCTGGTCAAAACCAAACATATGATCTGTGTACAAAATTGCCACTCTCAGTTAACAACAGAACTATGAGATGACAGAGAAAAAATTCCATCTCACTGTACCATGTAACAGAACTGTGTGTTTCTACTTTAATACTCAGTTTCCAGTTGGCACCCTGAGGGTTATGTTGTTTTAAAAAACTACACACAACAGCCCAGGCAAATGACAAGCCCAGCCAAGAAACTGGGAAACAATCACTACAGGATGTTTGTTTCCTCAGTGTAAACATTACACAGAAAAAAAGTATTCCTGATCTACAGGAAGAAAGTGTGGAACTCCGTAATCCCAAATGCTCTCTTCAGAACAGCGCTCACAAACACTCACTGCAGTCAGAGTGGGCATCATGGCCATGGTTGCCTAAAACATGGCTGAAACCACGAAGCCAGAAGGGATTTAATGCTCAGTAATAACATGGAAAAAAGTTTTGACAGAGGAGTGTGCAATGAATTAAGATTTATAGGAACAGAGCGACGAAACCTACTCGGCAGTGACAAAGAGTGTTTTGGAAGCTGCTGTTACCCGTGATTCACCTCTTGCTCACTGGTCTCAAACACGGCCTCGTTTGTCTTTCACAGATACACGAGGAGCAGCAGAACCACAGGCAGTTCAAGGAGGTGATTCAGAGAGTATTTCCAATTCCAAGGGCATGAATTAAACACGCTCACATCGAACAGCACAAATCCATCTGTGCAACACGAAGGAGCCCGTAACTCTCCAGAACTGGAAGAAGGCTGAAAGGACAATGCTAATCATAGCAGTGTCAGAAATTATTTTGAAAAATCAGCTGTGTCCATGAATAAACCCCTATAAATTATGCCCTGGGCCGTGCTGTTCCCCACCACGTTCCTGTACATTATGCCGAGTTCTCGACTGCTCAGAGTATAAACAAACTGCACAGTGGCCCATTAGTGGTTTTCAAGTTTATGCTAAGCGTTGCAATTTATTGCTGTTCTTTAGGTTAATGTACTATTATTTCATGTATTTATAATGTATTTCTGGATTTGTTGTTAATTATGATGTAATGTTTAGATACCAAAGATCAATCAAGACCCCATAGTGTTTACAGACATATGTTAATAAAGTACAAAGTACACCAGATCTCTCACGATGCAAAGTTTATTCTATAGCCCAAGGTCAATGTCACATTTAATATTCCCGTCTGTATTTTAAAATTTTATCTATCCTCTTCTGTCTGGACCAGTAAAGGGAATTACAGACCTGAGATTTTGTTTAATTTGGGAACTCTTAAGATAGTTTCAAATTCTTTTCAGTCCTAGTCTTCTAGGACTTCTAAGTCTTCTCCATCTTTCTTGCAGGCTCCCTTCAGGTACTGGAAGGCCACAAGTACACCACTCCAAAGCCTCCTCTTTTCCAGGCTGAACAATCCCAAGTCTCTCAGCCTTTCCTCACTTCAGAGGGGCTCCAGCCCTACAAACATTGTGGCCTCCCCTGGACTTACTCCAAAAGGTCAATGTGTTTCCTGTCCTCTCCTGTCTTCTTCCAATTACTCTTCTAGGCTTCTTTCTAACCTCCACTTCTATATTTCCCTGTGTTTCTAACATTATGATGTAAAATCCTCCAGAAATGCAGCTACCACCCAGAGCCTGCCCCGAGTGACACAGTCGGGTAATTTAACACAGAGTCCTCCAAGGACACGTCACATGTCAACAGCCCTACTGAGGATCAGCTTTCAAGACTGTACAGATCAAAATCCATTTCTGATATTACAGAGAAACAGAATCACAGGATAGGTTTGGTGGGAAGGGGCCACAGAGGCTCATCTGGTCCAACCTCCCTGCTCAAACAGGGTCAGTCCAGAGCACATGACACAGGACTGTGTCCTGGTAAATCATGTAACAGCCAGAAAACCAACCTCACAATGCTGAACCTTGTATTTTAATAATAATGACAAGAAATAAATCACATTTTGATCTTCCTAGCACTCTTTTTTTTCTTCCTACCACCCTTCTGTCAGTTGTGTGGAGTTACACCAGGTGCAGTCTGTATATTCTTGTGCATTTCAGTGCATTTAATTAAACTTGGAGAGTAGGACCAGCACTGCTGCAACAGGAACGTGACCTGTTCATGATCACTGTGGTGTGTCACAGAGAAAAAAACTCCCTGATTTGAAGCACAGGACTCAAGTATTTAATTATGCTGTGCAGGGAGATGGCAGAAAGAAAAAACCAGTATCATTAAACAATGAAAAAGAGCAGCAGTCCTGAGGAGGTAAGGGTCAAAATAAATTAGAAAACTGGTCTGTGTGTGAATTTTTTTGGTTGAGAAAATTAAGGAAATGATGTAGCAACAAACATAAATGAAAAAATAATAAAATCATAGTCTACATGATATGATTTATCAGACACACACAGACCCAACTCTGTCTCCCCAAGTCCTCAACACTGATTTCAGTTTCATGTAAAAGCAAGGGCAGAATGTGGGCACAGTGAGAGATTCGTGTGGGGCCTTTAACCAGAGCTGAGCTCTCTATCAATAACTGAGCCTGCAAACGCCACTGCTCAGGGCCCCGTCTCCCCAAAGCAGCCCAGCTACTTCTCATTGCAGCAGCTCCTTGTCAGCTCTCATCCAAGACCGAGCAACCTCCCCAAATCAATCTGCATTATTTCAAGCCCATCCCCAGCTTCTTCCCTAGAAACAGGAAAGTCTCTCTCCCAGAGACTGTTCCAATAACTGCAACTATGAGCATGTCAGAAGACAGGAGGGGATTTCTCGTGGCCGTGGAGGTTCACATCCAGTGTTTGGAAGTTGTTCCAACGGTTCGCTACCTGGGCACGGGATGTGACACAACCTCCAACAGTCTCGAGCAGTGGAACACAACACCAAAACACTCCCTGGAAAAGCGGCAAATCGTCCATGTTCTGCGGCAGCCAGGCTGGAATGTTTTATCATTCCCTCTGTTTACCTTCTCCGACTGAAGTCAGTTCTAGCTGCAGTTTGGGAGTGGGAATAACAAAAGTCTGACAGAGGAAAGGATTACAGAGGAGCTGGCCAGCAGCCTGCTGATGCTATCGTTACATTTATTTGTCCTAGGCTGAGATAATGCTGTTTTCAGGGATTTTGTTTTTGCTGTTTACAATTTCAGATCAAAGAGAAAGGATCATCAGGTGACGGGCTAACTTTCATCTGCAAGTAAAGGAGCTTCCTCAGTTCAGAACATGCTATGCCTTCACTAAAAACCTTCCAGAATGCTCTTGGATAAAAATATGAGGGCATTATATGTTGCCTCACAATGCAAGAGGACAACAAAATGTATCCTTAACCAAAATGTGCAGCACATACACGTGCACATTTCTCCTCTGAGAGGTTCAGTTCTCTCTCTGGCTCAGTTAAATACAACCAGAGCTTGCAATGGACCTTCCTGGCGTTACTCAGGGCTGCTCCTTGTCCTCTTAAGGGAAAAAATTATAAAATCTAAAGCACAAGTGGCACTTAAAGGCTAAAAGATCTTAATCTGATATAACCAAAACAGGGACTTCTGTCTGTGTTTGCAGAAAAGTGACTTTGAACGTTGTGACCTTGGGACTCAGTGAATTATCTGAGCACTTCACATTCTTCCATGGTCATTGTCTTCACAACTTCCTTCTGAGGCAGAGGTCCACCTTCCATCCCACCCCATCTTCATCTGAGTCACAAAAAGGAGATTTTGGGAAACGTGGGGTGAAGCTCTGTTGGCCAAAATCTCACGTACAAGAGCAGAGCTGATTTCAGCATGGACATTAAAATCCCACATATAACATGGCCATAATGATGATGTTTAAACAATTTATAATGGGTACTAGCTAAACAAATTCTGACACTGATAATCACTCATGTCCATCAACACAAATTAGAACTTTTTATAGCTCCAGTACAGAAGGTGACCTTTAAGACCATTTGCCTTGATTCACAGTTAGTTTTAAACCAGGGAAAAGAAAAGAAGAAAGGAAAATGGTCTGGTAGCAAAGGTATAAATACTGTTCTAACCAGAAAGGAGGTACAGAGGCTCCCAGTGTGGGCTGCACTGAGAGCTTTATATTGAACAGTCTCCAAAATTCTTGTCTAATGCTCCTCATATGTGAAATTCACACAACAAAAGAGCAGCACCAGCAAACTCTCCTCTACTGAACAGCTACAAGTGCTGTTATTCCAAAAGGAAAAAGTAAAACAATCTATCTTATTATATAAATATTTCAAATTTCGTGTGTTGAGAATCGCAGGTACCAAAGCAATATTGTTTAATTATCCAGGGAGTTGTGAAATCCACCAACACACCTCAGACTGGTTAGAATTTTCTCCATTTTATGCCATTCCAAAAGCTATACTGTTCACATCCCAAATGAAAACTGTGTGGCAAACTAGGAAAAAAAATTTTACTATGTTGATTCTGAGAATTTTAATGCAAAGCTTTCACAGAGATGCTAATACTATATCCCAAAAAAACATGTATCAATAAGGGTTTCTTCTCTAAAACATGTTCTGTTTGGTTTCCAATGTGTGCCTTGAAAACAAATTTATCAGCTGTAAAAACCAGAAGAACATCTTTGTTCCTAATGACTGAAGTCCTGTGCTTTGGGCTTCAATATTGAGTCTTTGTATGAAGGGAGAACAAAAATAACTCTAAAACATTGAGCACATTATAGAACATGCCCAAGTAGATGGCAGAGTATGTGTATACACACAGATCTCATTGCTCTTTGTAGTATTTATAAAAATTACTTGTTAGTACTATATATATTATCCCAAATGAACAGTTTTTCCTAATTTCCTCTCAGGTTGATTATTCCTTCTTGTAGTAAAACATTGCCTGTAACAGCAATTAGACTTTTCCAGAATGGTAGCAGGAAAGCTTTAGAGTATTTAAAATATCAGTGAAGCATATTAACCCAGATCAAAACTTTATCAACCACTGCTATGTTCAATAAAGCTTTCACATTCTACTTGTTACAAAAGTATGGCAAGAAACTTAAGGGAAACTGCTCAACTCATAGGGGAAAAAAAAAGGTTTGAAGGAAATGTACTCAGGGTACCAGAACCACCCGAGCTCCCAGTGCCAGGGTCATAATCACCGAGCCCCAGGCTCTCCCTGTCGCAGTGCTTTACGTCTGCCAGGCTGCCACAAGTCTGTGCTGTGTGTAATTGCATCAGCAAGTGCAATACTCATTTCTTACCCTGTGGTGACATTTTCATTCCTGTATTTAAAGCAGGTTCCTCAGCAGTTACTCAGTGCTCCAAAGGTGAGGCTCTGCTGGTGCCCAAAAGCGTCGCCGCCAAGGACTCGAGCAGAACACGCTGCTGCCACAGCCAGAGCCAGAGCCAGAGCCAGAGCCAGAGCCACAGCCACGGCCACTGCCACTGCCACGGCCACGGCCATGGCCACAGCCAGAGCCAGAGCCAGAGCCAGAGCCACGGCCACTGCCACTGCCACTGCCACAGGCACGGCCACAGCCACAGCCACTGCCACAGGCACGGCCACAGCCACTGCCACTGCCATGGCCACAGCCACAGCCGTGCCAGCAAGAGCCAGCTCCCTTCTCCCCCCTTCACCAGCAAATCACTTTACTGAGCATTGTTTAAAATACAGTTGCAGACTTTTCCACGCTTGGATAATATCCTAACTGACTCTTCCATCTCTGAGAGGGGGATTTTCCAACTGGGAAGTTAAACTGGGAAGTCTCTGCAGGTTTCCCCGCTTTGGTAAGAGAAGTTAATCACAGCCTTTTGATTAACTCTTCCTTTCAACTCTTTAATTGTCTGTCTGTGGCTTTTACCACCAGAGTCAAGCAAACGCTGACAGTTCCTTCACGGGCACGAGACAAATGTTGAACATGTTACATGAGAAAAGGTTAAGTGCAAACACAGCCAATAATCGGGGCTCTTTGGAGGCAGTGCCAGATCTGAATAAATCTGACAGCACCTCATTGCAAAGGGCAAGAATTTATTATTGTCCAGGTTAAACGCTCTGCTCTTATCCCTTCTGTGGCTGGAGCACAAGAAAGGCTCTTTGTGTGCTGAAACAAACATTAAAGTGCCAACATACACAGAATGTATAAGGTGTCTGGGGATTATTCTTCAGCAAAGAGTTTGACTTACTTTGGCTTCAGTCTCTCCCCTGTGAAGTGTGTACAAATGATGGACGGCACTTTGTGATGATGACCAAGGATGTGTCAGGATTTGAAAAACATGGAAATCATGGCCTAACGTGTCAGTGGTGACCAGCAACATCCCTGGGTAAAAAAAAAAAAAAAAAAAAAAAAAGAAAAAAAAAACAAAAAAGCAAAAGAGAAAAGAAACACAAAAGCACAAGAGATTAATCACTGCAAAAGAAGAGGCTTAAAATGTCTATCTAAAAAACACTGAGTGTGGCTTACATTTGGGGTTTGGAAACAAGAAAACACAGAGAATTACTGAATTGAAAGGGATTCACCTCATAAAAATGAACCAGAACTTCAACTGAAATCATATTCACAGTACCACTACTTAAGTATTAATATATTATTAAGTATTAAGATAGTATTACAACACAAATCTATAAAAACATCTGAAAAATCTGAACATTCCAACTAAATTTGAGAACTGTGTGACCAATATGAAGCATTGAAGTGATGAATGTTACAGCGAAACCCCAAAATGCTCTTCCCTGGGCAGGAGCCAGTCTAAAAAAGATTGATGTCTCCACAATAACAATTTTTGGAAGAAGAGATTATCGAAATCCAGCCAAAAAAGCCCATACCAAACCAATCCTGAAGAGCCATCATGAAAGAAACTGTCTGATTTATTGGTGAAAGGCAGCAAATCGGAGTTGAGAGCTTTCAAATGAAACACTAAATGAGGTACCAACTTCATTGAAAACAGGTCACTGGTGGAGGTACTGAAATGATTCAATTAGATCAGCAGAACCACAGTAACTTACATTTGCTATTTACTTTTTTATCCCACAATGTGTCAGCTCATAACCCAGTTTTTAAACATTTACAAATGTATTTGAAGTCAATTTGCCATAAATTTATACCAATGTATACCAAAAATTCAGTGTTTTTGTACATGTGAGGAAAATACAGCATCATGGCAGAACTCAGGACTACAGTAACAAACTACAGATTTATTTTTGTGTTATTTATGAAATTGAATAAATTATCACCCAAGCCTCTGACATTTAATTAACATCAAGTACAAAGCGATTATAGCAGTTTAACAGTGACACTCTGAATAATTTTCAAGGTACCCATCTATTAAAGAAAAACCAGGAATTCCCACACAGGTCTGTTGCAATAATTCTCCTCATAAAGCACAACTGAAATCTTTTCTCCTGCAGGAAAGAACTCAGTCCCCGTGCTTTACAGGACACTTATTCAGAGGATAAATGGTTTTCTTATTTCTGCCATAAATGAGTGTTTGCTGTCTCAGTTAATTTACAGGTGGCACCAGGAATTGTGTTTCCCTCTGCTGCCCCAGATACCAACAGGACACGTTTGAAACCTCTCACACGTTACCACTCAAGTCCTACCTTATGACACTTGGAAAAATTTAGAATGAACCTAGAAAAAGCATACCAAGTAACAGAGTACAGATTAGGTGTAATCAGCTTTTCTACTGCACCACCACTACATCACTAGATTGGTATCCTGAGTGTTTTCCCTCCTTGGCAACCCTGGAATCCAAGAGATTGGGATCTTTAGGCCCAGACAGAAAAATTTCAGTGGCCAAAGGCTTTGATCTCGTGGGCCCAACATCCTGACACCCCACCCAGGGCAACGTGGCACCCTGTGTGGCACCAACAGGGCACACCTCAGCTTCTCTTAAATCTCCTGAAAGAAGGATCCTGTGGAGCCAAACAGGCACTTCCAAGGCGATGAGGCCCACCAGCAGCAAGGTACAAAATCAGAGAAATTCAAATTGCACTCGGAGACAAGACTGCCTACAAGCTTCCCCTCAGCTTGACCACTGAGGCTGGCAGGGCCTGGGCCCGGCGAGGCCACCCACGCTGCACCCAGGCATTTCCTGCAGCTCGCACAAACGCACCATCTCACATCTGAGCTCAGCAAGATTCCCTCCAGCAGACACACTTTTACTGTTCCCGGCTGTTCCTCCGGCCCCGAGCGTTAGAAATGAAAGGGAGTTTGTTATGGAGCTGAGAAATCCGGGAGAGCATTGGGGTATTATGTTTGGGCGGTAAGGCATGTGAGCTGAGGTTGGTCTGGATGTTAATGTTGGCTTAACTGGCAATTTCCTTGATTTGTAGTGACTGTGTTGATAGGAAATACAGCTCAAGTTGCTCCGGTGCAAGGCAGCCAAGCCTTTCGTGTGGGATTATGCACACAATTTGCATTAATTCTGTTCTGCAACATCACAAACTACACTTCCCTTCTAGTGAAGTGTGCGGTCCTCAATAATATATAGCATTTCCAGCAGAGAAAGCTGGAAGCAAAGAGGGGTTTGTGTGCTGGAATTAGGCTGCTGCTGTTACTGGAGTGAGGATATTCCAAAAGATCTAATTCAAGCCAATAAGAATTTATCTTCTCTATTCCCATATTTTTCTCTCCTCACGCATTAGACAGCTTTATATAGAAGTGGAGGGTGCTTTGGGTCCTTTTGTGCTCTCTGTTATTCTCCTCCAAAGGGAAGAATCTTTGGAGGAGAAGCTGGAGGAGATGGATCAATAAGACTTCTCTCAACACAGAGCAGACAGCCTCTGCAAACAGATATTTTTTCGTCCCCCAAGGCTTGAGAAGTGTTTTATAAATACAGACCCAGGGATCCCAGCAGAGCGTTCTTCACGCAGGTCCCAGCACACGGCACGGCGCATGGAAGATGGTAAAAAAAACTCCAAATGCACCAAAAATCTGTCTGGCACTAGAGACAAAAAGCTGTGTGATAACCCCGAGCCAGTGAGAACACCAGGATCACCATCCTGTGCTGTCTGTGCAATCCCGGGGTGCTCAGCTCAGCGGGAGCTGCTTTCCGGCGCTGGCGAGAGCCGCGGGTGTCTGCGGGCGGCGCGAGGAGGGTGTCATCCCACCCTGCTCCTCACAGGCTTCTTCCCAACCCTACAGCCCTGTCCTCAGGCTGAGCAGGGCTCACCTAGGGCACAAACACCACAGCCTGCGGCACATGAGCCCCCAGAGCCCTCGGTGGTCCCTGTTTGTTCCTTCAGCGACACCTCGGGTCCCGCAGCCGTGACATTCACTCGGCTACCTGCGGCTCTGAGCGGCTCCAGATGATGCTCCCAGCTCTTCATTCCATGTGTGCTTTGCCTTTGGCTTTCCTGGGTTTGGTTTGGGGTTTCTTTTCTCTGTTTTTGTTAACTTGAAGGAGTACCGAGGTGAAAGATAATACATTCGTGGCTGGAAAGGAATTGACTTAAAAATAGAAAGATGGGTGGTATCTGATTTGGCAATTTGTGTCTAATCTAAACTCCTGCTGCCTGTTCTGTTTGGAATAAATGCATTTATTAGATGAAAGCCCAGGGAAAACAGGCCCTTCACTTGTATTAGAGACTCTTTTTCAGTAAGTTAAAGAAGGACCTTTCACACCCACATTTGCATTTGAAGTACAAATATATTCTGGCAGGACTTGTATCAACACGGAGGTCCCAAGCACAACACCACAGATGGGAAAGAATGTGTATTTATAAAACTGCATTTTGAAATCTCTTCCTCGCTCCTGTTATTCAAACAATAAATCACCCGTGTTTCAGAACACTGGGCTGGGGTTTGCGGTGGGATTTTCCAGCTCTCACTACTTCACACTGAAGAATCCCAGTTTTCCATTATCACAGCTCAGCCATTTCGTTCCTCTCTCCATCTCCCTGCAGCATCCCAGCGGGAATGCCTAATCCCAGTGGAGAAGCACGAACTGGAATCCTGGTCCTACCTCACTTTCACTTTCAAGTGCAGGAAACTTCAACTCAAGCTTCTTAAGAGGCCTTGTGACAGTTTTCCCAAAGAGTTGTTGAGACGGAAATACAGGTTAAAGCTGTGCTGAGTTCAGTCCAAATGTTTTCTCTTATGAGGGACTTTATGGATGAATAATCAGAGATGAAAAGTGAATAATTCTTGAGGATTTCCTGCTTATTTTTCAAACTGGCATTAATCCCTGTTTAACAGATAACAGCTGAAATCCATTGGAACTCTTGCATACACAGGACCCAGTGGAAATTTATGTGTAAACCAGACTTTATTTAGTACATATCTGACGGCAAAAAATTCTGATTTTGCCTATCCACAGTGCGAGGGTGCAGCCAGATTAAATTAATGGCTGTTTTACTGTGTGGTTGTTTTAAATCCACAGAGATGATTAAAATCCAGCTTAAAAGAAACAGATATCCTAGATGGGGGAAAAAAAATTAGCAAAGCTTTGTTTTACCTGCCCTAATTTACAGCTTCCTACTTTTCCTGCATTCTGTTTGGGAAACAATCAGCTTCTTTCAGGATAGAAATAAAAACACAAGGAATATATGCATAAAAGGAAAAACTAGTACAGATGTAGACTGTGGGTTAAGAGCTATTTATGCAGTATCAGAAGACTAAACCAGACTCTGGCCTGGCCATAAACTGAGCCCACGCCCTAAATGAGGTGCCAAGCCACAAAAAGCATTTGCGTCAACTGGGAATACAAGGAAAAGAAGGACTTCTAATTATAGGGCCTGGAAGCGGAAGCCCGGAGCGATTAGGAGCTGAGGCTGCGCTGTGTTTATCTGGGAGCTTCCTCCCCTCGCTCCCGGCCGCCCCTGACAGATGAGGCTTGGCCTGCAGGGTGGGACTGGAGCTGCTGATGGCACGCGGAGTTCTCCGGGCACCGAGCTCCTGGCAGCCCCGGGGGCAAATTAGAGAGTGCTGGGAAAGCTGAGCAGCCCCACCACATCCTATTTATAACACCTCCCTAATTGCAGAGCCGTTGATTGCGTGCATATAAATGAGGTCCGCACAGCTTGGAGTTTCACCAGGAGCTTCCCTTCAGTTTTCCGAGGGACAGAAGTGTTTCCACCTCCCCAAACTGTGTCGCCCTGCCAGTACTCACTGAAGGATTCTACACCTTCCAGCTATGTTGGAGTTATTTGCAAAACACCACGGGCACGAGCGCTGGGAATCAGGCACACACCTGCATGGAGGAAAGGTGTATCCAGGGATAGACTGAATTCAGGGATGCAGCTCTTTCATTTCCATGCCCGGCCACGGACAGACCAGTCCAGCCACTGCACCAACTCACTGTCTGTCCAAAAAGTGATTAAAAATATGAACTTCTCACACTTCAGCTTTGAAATCTGAACTTGGATGCCACGCAAGGTTGGTACTGAGCTTTGGAGGTTCCCAAATTACAGGCTCAGAGCGTTCAGGGGAACCACAGCGACTTAGAGCCGCCCCTGGTTCAGTCCACATGGATGTTTCCTCGCATTCCCACCTTCCACAGGCTCACTGGGACAGGATTCCTGTCCCACTGCAGCTCCCTGGGCTGAGCAGTCGTGTTTGTACCTTGTTAGGGTGTGACAAAGTTTACATGGCCCATGGTTTTCTGAAGCATCTGGCCCGACCCAGGAACAGCAGCTTTATTTATACTCACTTAAGTCCCCTCCCAGGCAAGTGAAAATACAGCCAAACATCAGAGCTGCTCAGCCCCTGGCTACTCCAAATGGACCATGTGCTACAGTTACAAAATTGGGTCTCAAAAAACCTTAACTAAATAATGAAATTCTCATTTTAGCAAAATTCACCGCAGAATAAACACAAGTACGTAAAGATTTAATATAAATATTTTTAAAATCCCAAGAAGTCAAAAGAAAGTGAAGCAAAATAAAATACTATTTTGTGAATAAATAATTCCCTATGACTCCTATAACTCCTAAAATAATCCATGGCTACAGCTCTTCCTTCACAACCAAACCAAAGTGCAGCACTTGATCAAGCCATCAATCACCAAGGATTCCTCCTCTCTTGGTGACATGGGACACAGGGACACAGCATTTATAACTGCAACTCATCAAACTGCCTTAATTTTAATGTCTTTGTCTCCCAAGGCAATAATTCAAGTTGAAAACCAGAACAAAATGAAGAGAAAAACTAAAGAATTATTCTGTCATTAAATAATTACAGCTTGTTTTGCTCTCCATGAGTGTTTTCCTGCCCACTTTCTCTGATCAATGGGAAAAAACTTGTGCAGAGATGTTCCAATTTCACCCTCTTTAACTATTAACTCAAGGCCACCATCACGTTTCAATACAGAACATTAAAATAATCAGAGCAATTTCAGGTCTGTTAAAGGTGCAGTCAGGCATCCCAAGGGGGACACAGTTTAATCTGTTTTACTGCTGGCCCAACATTAATTTTCTTGTTATTAATGGGTGGAAAATCTCTTTTGTAGCCAAGGAAGCGTAATTATTTTAAATTTTCAATGTCTTGCACTTCACAGCTCTCAGCTGCCAAGCTGGCAGGAGCAACACTTCTGGAAAGCAGATCATTTATTTACCACATCTAAAACAAAAAAAAAGCCCAGACATTTATAAACCAGCACCATTTTTTAGCTGTTTACTAATTGAGAATCTTATTTGGAAACTTTCCTCTTTGACACTAAAACTGGAATGTACCTGCCCCATCCCATCGATTTAAAAGCTGATCCTACTCCCACACTGAGCGTGGATTTGGCTACAGCTACAGAAATGTTTTTATTGTTGTATTTTCAGTTTGGTTTTAAGGGATTGTATTGAAAAATATTGTGTCTTTCACTCCCTCTAGAAGGGTGAGAAGCCAGGATCGAGTCCTGCATCTGGAAAACCCCTCCATGCTGCATTTGAGTGTAGAGAAAAGCTTTTATTGGGAAAAGCTGTCCCAGGAGAAGACCACCAGGAAGCTTTTGTAACAAAATGTCCTTTTCAGAGGCTCTAAGGCTACTTACTCGCCTTAACAAATTGGCAACTGAAGCAGAAGCTCTGAAAAAATCAAACGGGATAATTCTCATCTTTCCTGGCTGCCCACAGGGTTTGTTGTACATATAGTTCTTGGCAGGGCAGCCTGCTGGGGAAACGAGGCACAAACCTTCCAAAACCAGGAATGAATGATTTAAACAACTTCTGAATAGACATGAAAACTTCCACACTTCACTTGCCTCCCAAAGCAGATACAAGGGATGGAGATGTTTGTATGGACGCTCCTGGAAATCCCGTCCGGAGCCCAGGAGGCCACGTCCAGGTCAGGCTCTGCTCTGACCACGGGACACCACATCCCAGGACACCCAATTCCCAGGAACTGGGATCCCGGCACAGTTCCCTGCTCTGGTGGCCTCAGCAGCTCAGCCCAGCTTCCAGAATGATTCACTGCACTGGCCTATGTAACTTGAGGCTCCCATGGAAAGTGAAAATCCAGACAATCATGGAGATGTCCTGGTGTCCTCCAACACCAAACTCAACGCTCCAACACCAAGACTCCACAATTACTGATCATATCTAAAATTTACAGCTGATTTCTCCACACTTTATTTCATCTATGAATTGTGAAAATGACATCTCTATGGGTTTTCATGTTCCACCTATTCCCACATTCGAGGCCTCGTGCCCAAAACACGACCTTCTTGGGGAGCCCAGAGGATCTGGCCCTTCCTCCCCTCTGCAGGGGCAGCAGAAAGAAACTTTATGGGCTGAATGAACAGAACTAGCTGGGTATAAAATGATGTTAGAGTCAGTAAAATGAATATGGTTTTAAAGCCTTCACTAAAACTGTCCCCAACCATCTAAAATTTAAGTTATAAACCACAGCTGCCATCCAGATCCCATACAAAAAGCTTACCAAAAATCAAGATTAACGTCTGCAATGATCAATACTTTTGACATCCAGAAAGTTGTTTTTAATGGGAGTAACTACAGTTGATTATGAAGTGTTTCCCTAGACGTGAAAAGAAAAGGACCAAGAGGAATTGGGTCACACATTTGCTGGCTGAAAACTTCAATGCAGGGGACATCTAAGATCTGGTGACAAAAATCTCATTAATGAAAAAGCACTTTCTTAGGCAACAATCACAGAGTACATGATTTCCATCTAAAAACTTGATCATATCGATATCCTCACTGTTTTTATTGGAAATAAACCATGGAAAGTAAAAACTGTGATTTATTGGTTCTGCCTCAATAGACAATTCAATTTCCTTCTCTCCCTCGGAGTCTGCAGGAACTGGCAGATTTTGGGTTAAACACTTTCATTTGTTGTGTCAAACCCAGTCCCATCAGTAACTCAAGTTAACCTAAAAAGAAGATTCATCCTTGTGCTTCATATTTCTAGAAATCCTAAAAAATCCCAATTTTATGACCCTAAACCACTCCAAATAAACAGAATGCATGTGTCAGCTACAACGCCGACTCCGAGCACTCAGAAACAAGTTCCATTTTCCAGTCTCTCAAAAATCCCATCCCACAGCAGCCACGTTTTGTACACAAAGGATATTAATGCAGGCAACAGATTCTGGCCTTACAAAAACAGTAAATGGAGAGAAGGAAATCAAACTGAGGAGGTTGGTTATTTTCGGGCGTGCTGATAACGTTTCTGCAGAGAGATGAGCAGCTGGTCCAGGCTGAAACATCCATTTCCTGGCCCATTTACAACCCAGCATCGCTCATTGTATGAGGAGGGAGGTAAAAAGAAATCCCCTAAGTTCTACCCCTGTGTCATCTGTATTAAACCTTCATCTCTGTAATGTTCAAATTCCAAGTAATTTACTTTGCTCCTTTACCAGCTTCTTCCAAATATCAGTAAGAAATACCTAGATATGAAAAGTACAAACATTCCACATTTAACTAAAGAGTTACAATAAAAATATCAGTATTTTCAGCTTCAGTGTTTGTAAAATATAATTAAGCTTGGCATGGCTGTTAAATTTTCTGTTTTCCTGGAGAATGGAGGCAAAACTTACAGGTTATCATGAAATTTGGGTAATAGAACTGGTAAATAAGGTAGAAATCTCTCTGTCTGGAACTGATTTCTGAAGCACTGATCTGATTTCCTTCCTTACAGACTCTGTTTTTATTGTATTACCTATGGCTGTGGAGAACTTGCCCAAGTGTAGACAAGAATGTATTTAGCAACTCATATTCAGCTTCAGCACAAATAAAACATCTATAATTTGCTTTTAAAAGTGGTGGAATAAAGACTGCCTGAAATAAAGCTGCAGCTCAATAGAGTTTACTAAAACTACTCTCAAAAGCACATGTACGAATTCCTGAAGTATGGAGAGATGGGGATCATTTACACACAAGTTGGATTTAATTACCACAGTTCAAAAAGGCCTTTATACCTCTGATCTGCCCAAATGAAGGGGAGGATTCTGCTCGTTTTTAACACAGTAAAAATCTCTAAAGGGATCCTCCCAAAACTCAGACCTGAGCACCTGTGCAGCTGCTGGGCTGAGACACGATGGAATTCAGGGGTTTATCAGCCCCAGCAAGAAAAATTTTCAGTGAAACAGAGCAGAGCTCCCTGTTTGCCTCCCCAGCACAGCTTTGCAGTCGCTGTGTTCTGGTGCAGCCACGCAGACACTGCCTGAAATGAGGAGTAAAAGTGGGGTTTCAGAGCAAGCAGCCAAGGACAGTATCAAAAGCCACCTCTTGTTTTGTTGTCTGTAATGAGCCCAGCCTGATTGCCAATAGACCACTAGAGAATGGGCTGGGATGATGTTACAGCCCTGGCTTCAAACAAAATCCTGCCTTGATGTTAAATAAAGAACACAGAACCCTGGGCTAAGTGCTGCTCTCACTGGAGGCAGCTGAGGGAAGAGTTCTCTACTGGTTTGTCCCCATCCCTCCTGCAAACCTCCCAGAGCACACAGCATTTGCAAGCAGCCAAAAATAACACCACTTAAAGAAGTGTTTCACCATTAAACACCATTAGATCCAAGTGTCACTCTCTAAATTATTGCCATTCCAGTACCTGAGCAAAGCAAAGATCTTCATCATAATCCAAGTATCCAGCAATTTGCAAAAATATCCTTCCTTTTGAAAAATAACATGTTAATTTGGTTTTGCATAGACATTCTGCAGCCCTTTAAATTTACACAATCCTAAAAACTCTCGTAAGAAGGCATTTAATTAATACCTATTTAGCACTCTAATTTAAGCAGCTGTATTTATTTCACTTATTTATTTCACTTCAGTAGCACTGCTCTACTCTGGGTATCATCCTTCTTCCAGAGCACAAAGCAAAATGACTGTTCTGGAATAGAGGATTCTCAGTTCACTGCGCAGAGCTCCACAAAAAATTCCCTTCCAAGGAAATCCAGGCAGATGAGAATACAGCTTTCCTGTCACAAACCCCCAGTGAACTGCACTGCACTGTTAAAGAGTTCTGACACAACAGATGGGGTGTCAGAATGACACCAACTGGTCAGCAAAAGTGAAAACATAAATGACAGACATTTAGTTTTATTCTCTGGAATGTGACTTCACCCTCATCATCCTCATGGCATTTGCTGTATTTTAGAAATTGTTCATTTAGGCAATGGAAGCTGTTGATTCTCTGACCGTTTCCCTGAGTGCTGCTGCAATCAGCCAGAACATTATTTATCTATAGATAGTGAAATGTTAATTGTCAGATTAATAAGATCTATTCATACACAAGGTTTGTAGCTGTCCCTGCTGCCCGCAGTGACTGTTCATTGATAAAGAAGAAGGAAAGAAATAGGTACTTTTGAGGAGTTTCTCCCAAGTATTTTCAGATTATAGCTGATTTCACTCAGGAGAGAGGGTAAGATCACAAACTCTTCAGCAGCAAACAGATAAGTTACTTTAAAAACCCGTGAAATTATTTTATTTCTGTATTTGTGGAGGAATGCAATTTAATCCATGTGCTGATCCTCTGGATACCTGAGTATCACAACATGTGTGCACCTGGCTGGCAGGGTCCCAACTGACAGGAATTCCTCAGCAGTGGAAGAGGGACTGAATCTCCTCCCTTCTACCACAGTAAAAGAGTTGCTAAAGTTTGAAATTTCCAGAGAAGACAAATTACACACCCAACACTGCACAGAACAGTGGTGGGCACCTGCAGTGTCCCAGTGGGACCAGCGATCCCCCCAAAGCCATGGGGCACATTCCCATGGGATTACTGCCCTGTTTATCTGTCCCAATAACCAGAAACATCTCTTACCACTGGGGTTAAAAGCCATGCAGCAAATGGGCTTCTCATGAGCAGGGAAATGGGCCACGATGCCATCGCTGTCCGAGTCCTCGCTCACCAGGACCTGGGGCACAGAACAGAGCCAAGGATTAGGAGGGAAAAACACTCCAGGGGGAAAATCCCCATTTACTGGCACAGGGATTGGTCTGTAAGGTGTTCACATTCACAGAGTAACTGCCTGTCAGCTCAGCACCAACAACCCTTGGGAATTCTTTTGGCTACAGAGACATGAGACCTGCTCTAACAACCTGGGAGCAACCAGAAAGGATTATGCACTTCATGCCTGGATTTCCTATTTATTTACCTTACTCAAATTAGGGAAAATAGAAAACTATTCCTGTTTTGCTCCACGAATTATGGCTGACTGCACAGCAGCTCATGACACCATGCTGTGCAGGAAGCTCTGTTTGAGGTTTTCCAATAACAAAATAACAAAATCACATCCTAGAAAGAAAAGGGAATATTTAACCCTCACATAAATCAGTATTTTGATCCCAAGTACACAAGGCAAATGGGTGGAAAACCAGATCAAATCCCAGAGAAAGTGGGTTTGCTCTCCATGAGTCCTTCAGGTGGGAATAGCACAGCTTCCATCCTGCTGTCAGTGGTGCTGGAATTGAGGGATCTGCATTTCCAAAGGATGCAAGGAATGCCAAGGGCTGGGAGTGTGTATGGAAGCAGCTGCACTGTGGAATTCAGAGTTAACATGGATTTTCTCCAGCTTGAAACTGCCTCACTGAACATGAGGTAACAGTATTACCAAGGTTGCTATCAAAAAATCATGCCCTCATAAAATACCTTCTTGTGAACAAAAAAGGAAGTAAAATATAGGAGAGAGTTTTCACAGCAGAGGGAAATTCAGTGGAAAAGGAAATACCTGGACTGAGATCTGTGCTGTGGAACAGCTTCTGGGGAAAGGGACAAAGAATGAGCTTTTAGGGTTTCAAACAAAAGCAAATTTGAAGCTGATAAAGCTCCTGGGCCAGTCAAGCTAAAGCTGAGTGTGAGGACAGACAAAGGGACAGAATATCCATGTTTAATTGCACAAAAAGCAAAGACATTCCTAGATGTATAGAAAAGAACCACAAAATGTGTGGACAAAACCGTGCAAGAGCTGTAGGAGTATTTTATTCCTTGATTACATCCCCTTAGAAGCTAAACTAAGTAAAACAAAAAGAAAGATCTGTCAGAAAAGGACTTTTAAAAGGGGGGTTTGTGGTGAGCAAAAACCCTCTTCTTACTAAGACAGTGCAAAACCACCCGTTTCAAATTCTGAATAATTTGTCTGCCTCTTCCAAAATAATCTGCAAGGTTTTTAATACTTCCTATCCCAAACAGATATCAAAATAATTTGAAGATATTTTTCTGCTTCAAAAAAAAAAAAAACAAAAAAACAAGGAATCATCTCGCGGAGTCCCCAAGTCCTGGAAGGAGGCTGGAGGGGCCTGGGCCTGCCTGGCTGTCAGAGCTCAGAGCTCTGGCACTGGCACACAGCACAATTATGGCTTTGCTCTCCCTCGTCAGCATTTCGTGCTCCTTCCAGAACCACGAAACCAAAGGGTCTGGAGATCTTCCGAAGGGATTTCAAAGGAGCACGGCTCCCAGCCCGGAGGAGCTCAGGCACTCCCATCCATCACTTATCCCAGCTCCCGCTCCCAGGGAGCTCGGGAAATGATAATCACAAAGTAACACCATCAACCAGCTTTAGAAATAAGTTCTTTTGCAGGTCTGGCCTGCTAAATAAAAATACTCCATCAGAAATGTGTAGGTGTCACGGGATCTAAATCATTGCTAGAAACAGTTAGAGAGGATATTTCATATGCATCATCCTCTACAGGCTGTAAACTGGATTAATTCAACATGGCTTTATTTGAGAAAAAATAGAAACGATAAATGTACTGCTGTTATCCGCCCTGCAACAGAAACCCCTGTCCCACAGGCAGGAACATGGGATGGCAACATGATCCTTAAAATATTTTTCCTCTGGAAATATGATACAAAGCAAAAAGTCGCAACGTTAAAAACTGCAAAACACCTCAGACATACAAATTTGAGGACCCAAAAAGGCCAAATCTCTACTTGTATGTGATGTTAACCAATTCCATGCTTTCATTTTTTTTTGTTTGGTCATTTACTGCTTAAAAATATCTTCTGGGGAAAAAAAAATACTCTAAAAGGAGTTTTTAAAGATCTCCCCTTTCACTGTAAAAGCTGATTTTTAGGTACAGCAAATCAGCCTTTGAAGATTCAAATTCAAATATGTTCATCTCCTGCACGAACCAAGTACAGCAAAATAAAAGCCAAAAAAACCAACCACAAAAGCACCTTCATCACTCAAAAATTTGGAAATCTTGGACAGTGGGGGAATGTGACACTCAGGGCTCCTTTCTCAGCACCTGATCTGTGTCAGTCCCTGTGGCAGAATGGACATAACTGGCTTTGGGAACACACGTGGAAACAACATTTGCTTGTGCATGGAAAGATGAAAAAATATTCTTCCTCTTTTTAGAAAATCAGCATGAAGAAATAAATCCTTTAGGAACAGAGAAAACTGCTTTTTTTAAGTCACCAGTTTCTATTGAAATCTTCAGGATTTGTCCTGTCCTCCCCGTTGGGGATAACAAACATCACTTTTTACAATTCCGAAACTACAAAGGAGGGGAAAAAAATCCAAGGAATTGGACTTAACTACATCACCAACTGAATGTCCCTCCCAAAGATGCCACCAAACCAAAGCCTGGCTCCCATCCCAGTTCAGAGCCTGCACAGCTTTAAATCCCAGCATGATTTCCCCTTTTTCACAGAACTCAAGGAAGTCCAAATGACGCTGACACAACACCCGGTGCCTTAGGAGTATCAAACCAAACCTTCCCAACGTGCCACCAGCTCCTCCAGCCAGCTGAGGCTTTTGTGCCCCTGAAAACAGCAGAGTTGGGAATTTTTCCTGGAAATCCAAACAGAGGGATGATTTCCCTAATAACACATGCAAGTGCTGTCAGAGAGCTCGAGGGAAGCAGCTCATTCTCCTTCCCAGAGAGCACAGAGCCCACAGGAATCCCAAGGCTGCAATTTTTTTCCTCCCAAGCAGGCTTCCTTCTCCAAGGTAGTGGCCTCTAACCACTCTGCTGTTGAGAGTAAAAAACCTTCCCAAGTCTCTCATTGAGAAAGGTCCATAAATCTCAGCACTGCTCTGGTAATCACAGCTCTGAGCATCAGCAGGATCCTCCTTGCAGAGCTCCCAGCAAGAGACCAACGCTGAGACTCTTCCACCAAGACTCCCCTGGGAACGAGCCCTCAGCTGCTCCTGATGCCCAAAATTATTTTATCAAGAGCTGCAACAGGATTTTCCCAAGAGCTGCCCAGCCAAAGAGCACGTGGCTGGATGTGCCGAGCCAAAGCAGCTCCCAAAGCAGCTCTGTTACAGCAGAACCCTGAAGTCCACCAAAGATTAACCAAATCCTCTTTATCTCACCCCAAAAGAAGAGACAAAACACCGAGGGCATCATTACATTTACTACCAGCCAACAGTGTTTTCTTGGAGGGCAGGAGGTAACTGCAGCCAGAGCTTTTTTCTCCTGTGCCATATTTTCCCTCCTCCGTGGTATTTTCCGTACTGCTGAACAGAAACCACTCGTAATTATGACTTTAATTATTTTAATCTTTAAAGGCAAATTACACCACTTATCCCAGTGGAGACATGTTTTTAAATAAAACATGAAAGTAACACAAATAAAAATGGACCCAAATCTAATCAGGCAGGTCCTACTCTTAATACAATTAAGAAAAGAGTAATCCCATCGTCATAAAAACGAATAGGTTTGGCAATAATTATAAATATGAATATTATATCACAAATATTTGCCGTACACTTGAGATCCCCAATGCTTTAAAGAGCTGGAGCTGGAGATTGATTCAGTTCCTCCACACAAAGAGCCTCCCCCAAGTTACAGCCAAGGTCAAACTTCAGTGGAAAGGGGCTAAAAGTGATAGATCTGTGGCATTAACTACTGCACTCCTTTTAATAGAATCCAGCATAAACTCAAACCAGCCTCGCGCTCAGCCTGAACCATTTATCTGAGACAAAAATGTCTTCTTGACAAAAACCAGATCTGCTTTAATAAAAGTGAGGCAGACAGTATTATGCTCTGAGGGAATCCTGTTGCTCTTTTTATATTTATATATAAAAAGAACTCTTCTGTAATACATGTAGATATAAAAAGTGAAGAAAATTGAGGCCAAATATGTGAGCATCAGGACATCAGATCAGCCTTTGCCAAAGCTGGTCCTAAAATAAAAGCCCTGGTGTTAATGACCAGTGGAATTATGTCTGTAGTTAAAGTTTTATTACGGAATATGCCTTACTCTTTGAGCTTCTTTTTGCTTCAGACCAAAGTTTCACAACAACTCCTGCTCCTGATAAGCATCTTGATTTGGTTCAATTGCTATCAACTCCTCACCAAATGCAAATGAACTCTGCAAACTGCGGCAGCCGGCTGCTTTTTTTTTCCGAAAATTCCTCTTTAATGCAATAAAAACTTAATAGGGAACAGGGAAAAAAAAAAAAAGCCCCGATCACATTTTAAAACATAAATAGATCAACATGTTATCGTGTTTTGCTGAGCTGTTTTGAAAATGTTCCCTCCAGTATCTGCCTGAGCTGCGGATCGAGATCTCGTCAGTCCCAGCCCCGGCGAACGCAGCACCCAGAACTGAGCTCTGTGTTTTCAACTGGCCACGTCTTTCTCTGTCAACCAACTGTTAGATGTTGAACAGATTTACATTCAGCCCCAAAACCGGTGACTTTTGAGCAAGGTCATTATTGCAGCCTGCACGTGGGTGGCCCAGTGGATGAATTAATTAAGAATACAGAAACAAAGGTCGAAAGAAAATAATTTTTCTTTCAAACCCAAGCCAATAAAGTCTTACACATTTAATTCCAATTACTGAAAAAGAGGACATCTGTACAGCTTTAGGTTTATCCATTTCAACTAATTAAGGGATTCAAATAAATAGTCCTTCCATCTAACTGAAAAGTTTGCTAACACTTCATTAGAAGGAAGTTTAAACAAGCACGCAACCTTGTTAACATATTTTGGTTTACCACAAAGTTACTTGGGCATCTCGATAATTATTTTGATTCCTTTTACAAATATCTCCTGACAGCCAACGTCAATAATTCTGCATTCCTCTGCATTTATTTAATTACCTCATAATTCAAATTTTCTTAAAGTAGCACCAATTCTGAAAGTAGGAGCTATCACATAAACAACTGCCGGGGATGAGAGCTTCCTACAATATCTACATTCATAAGGTTTATTAAAAATACTTTCCCTGCATATTTAATCCTGCAAGATTACATTAGGAGAGTTCTTTGGTCGTTAACTGTGTATTTTTCAGTGGTGAGTTTGCACTGCAGCCTCTGCCATGGCAGCACGGTGCAGTGAATGAGACACATCGAGCTCCCTCTCTCATTCCTTATCTTTGATGCCTTGGAAATGGGAGAAATTATTAAAAATTAGTGAAAACTTAAAGCTGTAGTTAAATCTCCCAGCTTGTGTCCAAAACATGTCCCTTCATCATCCTACTGGCACAGAAATTGTTATATTTGTACACAGGCACAGAGCAGCTCAGTCCATCTTTAAAACCTGTGTGCTGTGCTTGAAATAACTGCAAAAGTACTTGGAACATTAATCTGCATACATTTATTTTTTAAAAACTATATTTAGATACATTTATTTTTAAAAAAAAAAAAAGCTTCCCCACTGAAAAAGGTGCTTATTTCTCCTCCAAAATGATGTGTTTGCCTGCCTTAGATTTATTGTTGTTGTCTTCCATTTTCTTTCTCTTTTTAAAACAGATTCATTCCTTTCTCTTTTTTTACTGTATCTTACTTTACAGATATGTTTTACTACTTGGAAAATGTATTCTTTCACTGCAACACCCAAATTCTTAGTCAGGCTGTGCAGGTGATAGAAATCTTTATTGACCTGAAGGAGGTGAGGTATTTATTTTATATTAGGAGGGCACTGATGATAAGAAAAGAACTCCTTCCTGCTTCTGCAATTCCCCTCAGCTGTGACAAGGCTGAAACCCACGTGAGCACACACCAATCCCCATAGCTGCTACCAAATCCCTGCTGAATGGCACTCAAGGCTTTCCAAGTGTTAATTTAGCCCAGAAAATACTTGATTGGAATTTTTAATTCAGGGTTTCCCAGTGAGTGTAGAAAGAGCCTGATGGGCACAGCCGTGGAACATCCCAAACCAGGCATCTCATCCCAGCAGCAAGGGTTTGCTGATTCCAACCAGAACTCTTATTTTCAGGAGTCTGAAAACTGGGGTGGTAAGGACTGAGAGTGGTTCAGCACTGGAAGAGGAGTTCCCCCATAGGGAAGTGGAGTCACCACCCCCTGGAGGGTTCCAAAAATGAGCAGAAGTGGCAGTTTGGCTTCATGGGAATGGCAGGATTCAAAGGCTGGACTTGATGACCTTGCAGGTCTTTCCCAAACTTACTGATTCCGTGAATCTGTGATTCTACAAACCAGTAACTTTAGGGAAACCATGGAAAACAGAGAATGACCCTAAAACACCAGAGAGGCTGGACTTGGCATCCCCAACCTGCTCCATCACCCCTCCATCTCAGCCACAGCGATGATGGAGCTCAGGTGACCACTCCCAGCACGCTGATTTTCCACAGGAGAGTAAAACCACCTCAGAAATTCCCGGAATGAGGAGCTCACAGGTTTGGGATCAGCTCGGTGCTGCGGTGTCTGCTGGAGCCCCGGGCAGCCGCAATGAGCTCAGTGAGATCCTGGCCTCGTTTAAAGGGCAGATGTGCTAAAACACTTCCCTGAATTCTGCCACAAACCCAGCCAGGATCACCCAGCCAGTACAAACAAGTGCCATCCACACTGGCATTCCTTGCAGGAATTCTCCTGCCAGCACACAGCATCACATCCCTGCCAGGCTCCTCAGGACACGCCAACATCCCTGCCAAAATCAGGACGTACCAGTTCCCATCTGCACAAAAACTCACATTTCCACTGGAAACAGAGCTGGAGGGACAGGAAAGACTCAGAGGGACTGGGAGCACCCAGGACACTCCTCACGTGAGAAGGTTCTGTACTGGGGCAGTGTGGAATGACCAGGTACGAAGTGCCTTTATTTCTTTTTAATCAACTTCCTTTTTGCCAGAGGGACATTTCAGTAAGAAAAAATTGTTTAAAAATCTTATGCACCATAAAAATCTAACAAAGCAAAAGAAAGGTTATTTTCTTTTTCCTGGAAATAAATATAACCCTAATTCTGAAAGCAAATTGCACTGGAAATAAATTATATAATTTAACAGCATTTTAAAATTTCAGATCACACAAAAATGACTGCAATACATACATACAATTAGGACATCCAACTTCCTAGAGGTTCAAGACAAAACTTATTTTCCTAGAGCTGATGGCTTATTTATGTCAGAGCAGCAGGGTTTGGACAAGACAAGCGTTATCATTTTTACAGCTCCTCTCCTGCAGTGCCCTTTAGGCTTTGATAGCTCCCTACCATTGTCAGGGTCAGAGGACAAGTTCATAAAACCTCTAAATCATACACAACAAGCCCTAAAAACCTAAGATCTATCAATTTTTTCCCCCTACGCCTATGCAGAAGAATCAAAGCACAGACAGCGACCAGCAGAAATAATGACCACATTAAACAGCTTCATCAGAAATTTATGAAGTAAAATTTGTCCTTTTTTTCTTTCCTTGTTGTATATGAAGAGCCAAAACATTTTTTTACAATTTTTTGTTTTCCTGGAAACTAAAACAAACCCCAACAGCCAACAGAATTGTTTTAAGACCTGACTCTAAGATCCTAATTTTTTTTTCCATTCTCTTCTTTCTTTTATTTCAATTTTGGAAGAAAATGTCTATTCTGTTTTATGAACGATTCCCTTCCAATGTAACATTGCTTGGCTAAGGACTTCCAAAATTAATTTTCAGGGAACAACCATAACAAGGTTTCTCTTTGCTTTGTTTTGGATTTTTTTAAGTAAAAGATTTTATTTTCCTGTCAGGAGAGAAAAGAAAATAACTTGGCTAAATAACTTGACTTCTGATGTGTCCTTAATACCTCAATAACTTACCTGCAGTGAGCATCGTAAAGATAGGGGAAAACAAGAAAAAAATGAAGTTTTTTTAGCTTTAAATTCAATAAATGTGACCATGAGGAAAAAAAATCTTACAGATTAGTCACAGAATAATAAAGGGTGTGGGAGTTCTGCATAAACACTGGATCCAGGACCAGACACTTTAAAATTAATGAGTGCTAGAAACAAACAAAAAAAGACATGGATATCTTCTCTGTCCTAAAGACAGGAAAATCCAGCAATTTAAAAATTGTCTGATAATGGTATGGAGTTTGTAACAAATGATTCTGCCTGAAGCACTGTACTGTGTGTTATTACATACAGTAAATTTACTCTATTATTAGCAAAAAAGTACAAATGCCTCACAAAACAGCATCATGCTCGATTGCATTTGGGATTTATATAAGATGATAAGCTTTCACACTTCATGTCCAACTTCACTCATCTTTTTTTTAAACCTGGAGTTCAACGATCCAACCCCTTTTCCTAAACAATCCCACGTTCCAGCCACGTTCTGTATTAATAAATATAATCAGGCCACATCTCCACTTCCACTGATCAGCATCAATCAATGTCAATTAGGAACAAGTGTTGGGGAGACAAAATGTGACACTTCACACTTGATCTTGTCAAAGTGTCACATAAATATGCTGGAAGGACAGTATCTATTTTGGCTGTATTTCAGTCCCAAGCAGGATTTTATCCCAGCTCTGTGGGTCTCTAAAATTCCTGCCCCGGCAAAAAAAAATCTGGTTTATTTTTCACTCCCAACAGCATTTCCCTGGGATGCTGGTGGAAATGCAGGCTCTGTGTGTGTGCTCACTGTTACCTGTCCCTCTGCCACGGTCTCGGTGTCGATGATGGTGACAATCCCAGGCACCAGGGGACTCCTTCGGAGGTTGCTGTGAGCCAGGATTTCCTCCTCGGTGGCTCCCGACGGCAGCGTCCCCGTGAGCTGTGTCACCACCTTCCCCACCATCGTCAGCCCAGTCTTTATTGTCTGCAAAAAAAAGGAAAAAAAAAAACCTTAAATTATGTTTAGGGCTGTGCCGTGGGTTCAGCTCCGGTTTTTGCTAGAAGTGAATTTTTTTAGGAGTGATGTATCAGCTGCAAAAGGCTGTAACAAAACAGCTTGAAAAAATTTGGCATCCCAGCAAATGGAAGAATTCACCTTTATTTTGGAATTCAATTGTGCCAAAGCATTATCAAAAAAAAGAAGTATTTTAATGTTCAAATAATTTAATGTTTTCATATTTTAAGTATTTCAGTGCTGGGGGTTTTTTTAACTTTGATTTTCCTTACTCCAAGAGCATGGATGGTCAGAAGGATCAAAGATGAGGCCACGATGGGTGTGAGAAGGGCAGCATTCACAAAGAAGTACCAACAGCCCCCACAGCTGACAGAGTTTGGTCTTCTGCACAGTGCAAGAAACCAAGAATTTGGCCTTTGCTTCATCTGACACACTCATTTTTTCCTCAGCAATTAAGCACTAAAACTGAATATGGGACTCAAATCCAGGAAAATTAAAAATGCCACACTCAAGGTCCTGGAAAGGACAACTCCCCAGCACATCCCAGCACAAGGAATGGGACTTTCCAGGCTCTGCATGTTTCCCAAGCGTGGCTTTCAAAACACATTCACTGCACCAGCTTTTAGCAGCTTAAGATGCTGAAGATCATTTCTATTCTGCTTTATTTTATTTGGAGAAAGAGGCAGAATAGACACAGTAGGAGAGATGCAGATTGAAAGGAAAACAAGCCCAACTACAACTTTAAATATTTTCTCCTTGAACCAAGGACTGCGCCTCATTTGCCTGTAAAGAATCGAGCAGATTTATTATGCAATATAAATAAGAAATAGCAAAAGAGATCAGAATGGAATGACACTGTAACAAGCCAATTCTTAACTAAAAAGACAAGCTAAGCTGCCTGCTAAATTGAAAAGGAAAAAAATGTCCAGATCCCAGGCTGAAACCAAGAAGCAGCCACAAATCAATTGCAACTGCTTTGTTTAGTGCTAAAATCTCAAACTGCAGTGATTAGAAAACACATTAGTGTTCATCAATTAGCAGCCAAACGTTTGTTTTAATAATTCATGGGAAATGACTTACACAAAGTCTGTTAGTGTGTTGTCAGGAAAACCTCTGAAGGGCCAACAGCAGCAGGCGCCACACGGTATCGATGGCCATGGCCAGCCAGGAAGGCTGATTAACCTCTGAGATGCCTCTGCTGATGGACTCACCCCATTAATGCTAATGGAGATACTTCCACTTAAAATCGAGCCAGGCCTTTAGCACAGGAATGGCTTTGGGGGTTTAAAGTCTTTAGTAATATCCTGCCATTTGTTTCTTGTTATTTCTTTTTATACCCGGCTACGACAGAGGAGAATAAAACGGGTTTTAGCAGTGGCGAATTCAGGAGGCTGGGAAAGGTAACATAAAGCAGATATTGATAGCTGAGGAATAAACCTAAAATAGCCCCAGTGCCATCACAGGAATGCATTCCAGCTCTCCTGGCAAAAACTGACAAGGCAGTTTTTTGGCCAATAGTTAAAATCCTAGAAAATGATTCGTTCTCAGTTTATCCAGCAGGGAGGAGAAAGCAGTAAATGCTACATGGCAGAATACCTGCGCCAGGGAAAAGGCTAAAAACTGAAATTACCTGTTTTAGAAAATACCTTTCATATTTATAACGACAGCAATAGGATGACAGAGTACCAAACACAAATCCATGGCTCTCTAGACAAAAATGACCGTGCTTGTCCCGGCAGCTGAAGCCTGCTCCGTGCGGGAGCAGCGCGGGCCCGCGGCAGGGAGAGGTGTGCAGAGACGTGGCCAAGGCCATTAGCTCAGAAATATCAGTGCAGAACCATTACAGCACTTACTGCCCTGTGCTGCTGTGTATATTTGCAAAAACTTCGGGGGTAATCTTTAACCTTTCCCATGCCGTATCAGCTGTCCCTCCATCCATTAGGGCTAATGACCTTGCTCTCACATAAGCTGTTAGTCCTCATTAAGAAGTTATCAGGTAACAAGAGAAAACAGATGCAGCCTTTGCTAAATCACTTTACCACTACAGGATTAAAAGATATGGAGAAGGAATCAAGCAAAGGAGTTATGGGGTGAGAAGGACTTGGTTTATAATTTGATGCGAGACATGTGACAGAGCAAATACATTTTAAATGAAATGGGTTGAAGTTTGCACTGTCCCAGTTCCTTTGTCACTGATGGGAACCTGCCAGTGAAGTTTGCTTATAAATAAAATTAAAATACTTGACCCAGTTCCTTTTGTAACCGATGATCCACAATGTGCAGAAACACACATTATTTATAAGCTCATGTGTACCCTATCTACTTAAAAATAGGACTGTTCACATTCATTTAAATATAAAGAAATACATATATTTAATTAAAATAAATGTATGCACTCATACCTCATTTAATTGAAAAATAAGTACAACTTTAATTAGATGAAAAGAATTAAAATGCAGCATTCAGTGCCTGTTAGGATGCTTTGTTCCAGCAAAGGCCTTGCATCCTTTTAGTGACAACACAATATATTGTTCCTGTTTCTCACAATAAATGTATTTTATATTATTTATTTGATTGCAAATGAAAAATCTATAGAAAACAGAATGAGATATCAAATAGATCTGCCTTGGGTGTCAACACAGTGAGGTTGAGCCTCACACTCAGCTTGAACAAAGTGATAATGGGGTTTATTCTGAGAGAAATTCCACATCCATTCTACTCTGTTTGTCCAACTGGACTAAAAAGAACCTTTATCCTATTGAAGGAACCTTCTAGAGAGGATCTGAAAGGCAATTCTCCAAAGTGACCCTGCTGAAAGCTCTCAGCTTTCGTTCTCTGTTATATGAAGGTTCCATCCCTTCATTAGGAAACTGGAAGCCAACCAGGAAAGGGCTGTAACCCAGTGTAACCTGGCAAAACAAGAACTTTATTGGAACCACTTCCGAACCAAAAAGCAGCAGTGCAGGGAAAAGGAAAGGACACCCACTGCCCAAAAAGCTGATCCTGTGCTGATCAAAGCAAAGGAATTACAAACCCCTGCAGCTGATAGGACCCAACAGCAGCAGAGGTTCATAAATGAAGAATTAAATAAGGAAGGAGGGAAGCTGATGGTAAGGCAATGAGGTGGACAAAGAGCAACAGATATTTGGAGCATCTATTTGCCAGCAAGAAAGTCAGCCCTGCAGTTATCAGAGACGAAAAACCTGCTAGCTAGCAAGCCAAGACAATGAAACAATCACTGATAAATTAAACATTGCAGATTTACTGTGGCGCACTCATGGATAACAAATTAATACACTAAGGCTGAGACACTCCTCAAGAGCCAAATCATGCAAATATTTAAAACTATATTAGTATTAATCTTGTCTATTACAGTAACATCCAACAGGCAGGAGCATGAGCAATGTGCTGTGCAAATACAGAGTAGCACAGAGACCGTGCCCGGGGGATTATCCCTTTTCCTAACTCTCATTGGGAGTTTATCTCTGTACAGAGGCTAACAATCTTTTCTTTCCTATGATTATAAACACATTTTATCTTCAGTATCTATTCACATGATGCAACAGCATTACTTCAGTGTGATAAATTCAGTTTAACAGCAGAATTTCTGGATTAAGATCCCTGGCTAGTACTACTCAGCAGGGAAGGTCAGCAGCTACAGTGATCTGTTTGCAGGATCTTGCCACATCTGATCCAAACTGTGGCTGATCACGCTAAGCCAGTCAGTTTTTCAAGTGGAAAGCTGCTGTAAATGAGATGTTCACAATTCTGAGATGGAAAGAATTTGGGGAGATTTCCCCCCACACCTTTTTTTTAACTGTGTTGATGCTGAAAGTGCACAGAGATCCAGCGAATCACCTCAGGAGAGGAGCAATTCCAGTTCCCCTCAACAATGTAAAAAGCTGTGATTTTTCTCCTTCTCCGGCCACACTGTGATTGTGATGGAGTATGTTTGTTTTTATATTTTGTTTTCACATGAGCTGGCTTGCCCTGTGTCTCTCTTTGTGGCTTCTCCTAACTGTTGTTTTCTTCGGGGCCACTGAGCCTTCTGTCCTGCGCTGTCATTTCATTCCTATTATTAGGTTTGTTTTGTTGCACATATCAGAAATGAAAAGGCTGGTGGTTACAAGGGAAGCTTGTAATCAGCACCAAGTTCACCCCACAGTGCCAAAACTCACTCTGTGTGTGTGTGTGAGAAAACGAAATTGTTGTTGCAGCAAGGAAAGGAGCTGGGGGGGAGGCAGTGAAACAAAAGTTGTGCTCGGTCTTGTTTAAGATTTTTCCAAGCCATGGGCTTCTTTTGATACTACAAAAGCCCAGACATTTCTCTGAAAACAGAGGGATTTTATAACATCATCTGAAGTAAGAAAATGAGGCAATGGAACCTATATGTAAACAGTCATTAATAAGCTCTAACCTTCAAAGAAGGTAATTAATTAGCTCCAGTACTGCGCTGTCACCCTTCAGAGAGAGCAAAATGTATAATGGGGGTGTGATGGAGTCCAAAAAGCACCAGGCACTTGTAAAGTCACTTTTCATGATGCTAAAAGACTAATAATTCACAATGTTGATTTCTAATCATATAAACTTGTACCATTATGAACAGCCATTATACAAATCCATCCCACCGTCACTTCCCTCTAACATAAATATCTGTTTCTAATAAATAAAGATTTTTAAGAAATCAGTTCAGAAACAGGAACACTGTGGAAAGCTACAGCTAGTCAGACATTTGCAGGATGGGGAGCGCAGGCACGGTGCTGATGCCTGCAGGGTTCTCTCTGTGAAGGGAGGGGGTGATGACACACAGCACAATTCAGCAGGGAAACCTCATAATTATGTTCCACGAGCAGCTCTCCCAGGGCAGATGATGGACTCACTTTGGCAGCACTAATGACTGTGGCAGTGTAAGACTGAATGTTGTCTCCACAGGCTCCACCACGGGATTGATGGCATCGGATCAGCTACAAGAAGAAAGACAGCAACCAAGTAACTACTATTAAACTACACAAACCCATAACCCATTACCAGAGCTCTTATTTATCATGTACAGTGGTGTGTTTTTTCCCTACAAATAGCAAAGAGCCCTGCTGAGACACTTAACCCCTTTTTATAATCTTCTGGGTGCCACCCAGACTGTTGCGTCCCCCGCTCCAGTTTTCAATTACCAGATGAGTACTCACTAAGAATTCATAAACTTTGAAATGGTGGGATTTTTGGTCTGGCAGCAATACCACAAATAAATTTAAATAAATATAATCAAAAGCTTTAGCCATGTATATGTAACATTAAATATCAGACATTCTAAGAATCCGAGTGTGGCTTTCCTCTCCTTTTTATGACGAGCAAGCAAAGAAATGACAAAGGAAAAGAGTTGTTTGGAACTTTGCATTTAATAGATTAAAGGAATGTACATGAGGTTTGCTTTTTATTGCCTTCCTTCAAAATCAATAAATCAAAACAAGACTTTTGTACCTGCCATCACCCTACAAAAGCAGGTTTTGCCTTTGAACCCTAACTAACAATAGAATCTGTGCTTCTATGTAAAATTAGAAAAAAATACAGCTATCTGTTGCTTGTATACAGAACATGTTGCCTGTTTAACTATTTGAGCTAACTAAAAACTAAAAATTACTGTAAGATCTGTATGTTTCTAGAGGCTTTTCTGTCCTGCTTATGTTCCAATATCTAAATAAAAATACTTAAAACTAGGGAAAGCCCACAGTGAATTTACCTGGGAACACACAAGCCATTTAAATCCCCTTTGTGATACAACTCTTTTGCTGATCAGTGGCTGATATTTTGGCAGCAATACTTTTTCAAGCCCATGCTGACAAGGGTTAAGTTTTCCAGCACCAGCAAGGTGTGGCACTAAAGGAAAGGCAGGCCTGAATTTGGGAAGAAATCAGCTGTGCTGGAGGAGGTGTAACAGCAAATACATTTCTAAAGTCTGCCTCTGATAATTCCTGGCTCAGCTCTAGAAACAGCTTCCCCAGTCACAGGTGGAAGGGAGAAAAAACATCTGCTTTGAAATAAAAGTAAGGTGTTAGAAGCTGAATTTAGGCTTCACTTCAAGCTTTAAATACACAACCACTTCTCTGGGTAAAGGCAGTGATCATTTCTTTGCTTGGGACCTATTTTCTTTGCCTCTAGAAAGAAGAAAAAGTCTTTAAACATTTTCTTTTTTTTTTCCCTGGAGCTTAACTTTTTCAAAGGTGTTCAAATGTGGCCAATTTAATGCTATTTTCTAACCTACAGAGTGCACTGCTGTGTTGGTACAGACAAACCTGGACTCAGTTTCCCCAAACAGAATTTAGGATGTGTTTTTTGCCTACCTTCAGAAGTGTCTGTAATTAAATGCTTTAAACTTTTAAAGCACAAAATGGGTTGACTATTGAGTTGCCTCACTGAAAACACATGTTGATGGCTATCTTCTCTGCCTTCCAAGTTCCCGAGCTTAAATCAAATGTGCAGAGTAAAGATCTGATATATTAAAATACTCAGGTCTGTCATTTTAATGCAACTCCTCTTACAGACCTTCTTTTGCACACACCTTTTTCCTGAGACCTTTTCTTTTCTTTTCCCCCCTATATATACAAAATCCAGAAGTATTTTTTGCTATCAAACCCCTCCTTACCTTATTTTCTGCATAAGCAAGCCAACGGCTTCCAAGAGCGATAGGATTCATGTTCGGCCCTGGACAGGGATAGCAGCCTGCAAAGTTTGAAAAGGCAACATTAAGAAATATCTTAATGACTTCTCCCAAAGAATTTTATTTATTGCCAAGAAAACAAAAAGTCTAAACAAAAGCCTTTCAGTCGCTAATATCACTCAGTGGATGCTTGCATTTTTGTTTCTGGAGATAAGGCTGTGGTTAGATGAGCTATTTTGAACATTTAATTATGTGTAAATATTCATTTCTCCTTGTGTTTGCATTTTTAATGCCATTTTGATACAAAAATTACATTCTGGGGTGAGGGAATATTGATGTTAGACTCGACTGGTTCTGTATCTTCACGTTTTAATACATTTTATTTGGTTGCCACCTTTCTGTTGGTGAACAGTTTGTTCACTTCAAGCTCTTCTAGATTTTTATTGTATGAAAGGATGTACTGTGCTCTTGGTTTCGTTTTTAATAATTCCATATACAAGACCTCAGCCTTTCAAAATGCTTTTGGTTTTGATTTTAACAATTCTGTATACAAGCCCTCGGCCTCTCAATATACTTTTGCACAAACTTAACTTTACACAGTGGGAAAATTTGTAATTCCTTTAAAATCAGTGGCAATGTTTCCACTGTTCACCTGCTTCCCATTACCTTTATATTATCATTAAAAATAGACTTTATACATATGGATAAAAATGAGCGTAGAAAAGAGAATTATTCCTGAGGATTAAAACAGGAAAATACCTCTAAGAGAAAATAGCTGTGAATGAAAACATGGCAATGCTGAAAATTAATCAGGCCCATATTAAATGGCATTTCATAAATAAATTTTTTAAAATACGTATTTTTATAAAATGTTATAAGTAAAATAAATATTTTTATAAATAAACCAGATAATTTTTATTTTAAAATATGTGGTTTTACATGAAAACATAAGGAGAAGAGAACGGGGGGAAGGAGGAGGCTATCAAGCGAATGGTTAATCTCAGTTTTCATCAGTTCTTGGGCTAATACAGTCAATTTAGCAATTTAAACCCTTCTCACTGATTGGCCAAGAAACAAAATATTGAAGACCTTGCAGACATGTGTGTCAGATTTAAAGGAGCCCTGGGCAGCTGCTCCTGTGCCCCGGGCAGAAGGAGCACCGGGCTCAGGCAAACGGCATTTCAGAAGAACACATACAACACACAACTTTTTATGCAGCTTATTGCACAAAATCCTAAACAAAAAGAAACAAAACCCAAACCCAGCCGCTGCCAGTTCAGCTTCTATTCCCCCAAAATCTCCTGTAGCAGACACTGCTCTGCAGCCACAGCGAGGAAAAGCGCCCGGATCGCCGCAAATATCCAGCTCTTTTCCAGCAGGCTCCAGGACAGCCCAGAACATTTACTGAGGACAGCAGGACTTACAGGAGCGGAATGGGTTTATTTTCCACACCTGCAGAACGGTGGCAGGGTGTGTGGGAGGTGTTAACACGGCTCTGGAAGTTTAAATGGACATCTGACAACGCTTCGGATGCGTTTTTGGGCCCACGTAGGCCCCGCCGAGATAAACAACCCTGGATTTCATCTTCCAGAGCAGAGCACTGAGGGTATTGCAAAATTCCAAAGGTCACAGTGAGCTGTTTCAAAGGTCAGAAAGCGAGGGAAGGAGAGAATTGATTCATCCAATTAAACCCATCTCAGGCCGGGAAGGCAGAAGCCAGTGAGGGTTTTGTAAGGCCCTATCGCTGGCCTGATCTCAGGGAGGAAAACGAATTCTGAAGAGATGATGCCACAATTGTTATTGCATTCCAGGAGAGCATAAAATGTGGGTAGCCAGAGCCTCTTAAGGAACAAAGCAAGCAAAAAAAAAAGGTGGTAAATACAGCCCTGGGTTGTAAATACAAATGTGTTCTTCCGATGACATTATAGATCAGGACCGGTGAGGTTTTAATGCCGACTTCTGCCTCGGCAGCTCTTATCTGGGTCAGGAAAGGCATTCAGGTCACCCAAAACCTTTCTTTTACCTTCCCTTTTATGTATAAAATACAGCATTAAAAGCTGCCAGATGATAACCCTCGTCATGTAAATCTCTGCAGTGACTTTAGAAGCAGTGACTTGCGTTTCCCAAACTCGTAACATCCCTGCAGGAGAAAACTAAAGGAGTCTCAGCAATTCAACAACTCACAGCAGAAATCGTCTTGCTTGGAAAAGGGAGCTGTTCTCAATTACTTCAGAGAACTGAAGTCAATGAAGAACTGCAAAAGAATTCTTCAAATCCAAAACTGATCACTGAATACAAGAGTCACTTAGAAAAGCTGGGACTGCCCTCCCCAAACCCACTGCCCGTGGTTTGTCCTATGAACTGGGCTCAGTCAATCAGGCTCCACACACAAATCAGCCAATTCTAAGAATAAACTCCACAAAGGTCAACAATTCAGCTCGGTCCTAAACTCTACTTACTCTCCAATACGAAAAACAGCGTGAAAAAAAAAGGAGCTATTTCCTCCTTTTCTTTTCTTTGCAAGTCTTTGCATTTTGGAAACTTGCAGCAGCGCAAGGATAAACAAAGGGTTATACTTTATGGGAAGGAAAAGCAAATTGTTTTTCTGCTTTCCAAAAAAACAGCTGGAGTCAGCAGAACATCATCTATGAGGCAAACGAAAAGACAGACACGGCGTGACCCATCGAGCTGGGCCATCCAATCCTCACCAGCCCCACTCTCTTAAAGATTAACTTCTATTTCTACTAAACTTCAAAACAACAGAGGAAAAAGCCATTCTAAGCAGTAACAGCAGCAACTTTAGCATGTTTACAATAGGAATGAACATAATGAGAATGCAGAACTAACTGTCAAGAAGACCAAAGTTTCCAAGTTTTAATGACAGCATGGAGAGGTCATCCAAGAAAGGATCACTCAGGAAAAGTCCTTCCAAAAGTGCAGCAAACCAAGCAAGTACTAAAAAACATCTGATCTTAGAACCAGCTTAACTGGGCCTATCACCCACAAAAATATTGGTGAAAACCTACTGGAAACTACTTTGTAACTTTTGAGTACACAGTGATCTTCTGCCTCTGTGCAGAGAAAATGAGTAACTTCAAAGCTGGGAAAAAAAAGAAGAAAAATTGCTTTTTGAAAATCAGAATCAAAGTCCAAGTTTTTCTGCTAATTTTATCAAGTTCCTACGCCCAAAAACTCCAACTGCTGCTGCCCTAAGGAACGGTGAGGAATAAGAAATAGGCTCCAGGATCCCTCTGAGCAGGGTCTTGGCTAAGGACACACCTGGACACCTCCTATCCTGTGCCTTGGTTTTCCCAGTTCCAGGATGTAAATGTTACCTACATCAAAACAGTCCCATAGGTAAATTCTTCAGTGGTACAGTTTCTTCCTTTCTTCCCTTTTATTTTTTTAATAACTGGGTTATAAAATGGTAACTGAAATATACTTTGTGATTATTTGCATTCAAAGATGCTTTTAACTTACTTCTTGCTGTGCTGATTTTATATATTTTGGTTTACTGAGAATACAGGAATCCCACAGTACCTGAAGTTCTCCAAAGAGCTACACAAATGTTTGCTTTGTGAGTAAAAAGAAAGTTATTTTACATTATTTTTCAATTACTGCCCTTGTGGTAATGATGAAAATGTCTGCCACTGTTTGGAGGTTCATATCCATAACACCTCCTCTACCCATCTCTGAAAATTCACACAAATATCCCCTCCTCTGGCTCTGGATCTTTCCATTAGTCTTGAGCTCCTACAGAAAACCAAGGCTCCAGTCCTTTCCTTGAATTGTTTTCCAAAAGCTCATCCTGGATCTTCAGGGATGGCAATGTGAACACAAAGAGAGCAGCCAAGAGGAGAAAAGCAACACATTCCTGTCCTCCCACTTGTCTTTTAAACAAACAGCACACTGGGAAAATGCTGCTCAGAGGAACAAAGTCATTACAAGCCATGTCAGCTAGAACAGAGCTCGGGCCAATAAATCACCAAACATGCTGCTAATAAAACTTGAACCAATCTGACTGGGGCAGCTCCTCAGCATCTCCACGGCTTTTTTTATAAAATAAAGATTTAAAGGAAATACAGGAATACAATATTCTCTCTAGAAAAATGTGATGTTAACAGTCAGAACTTGTCTGAGCTACGTCAGGGCTTATTTTCAGTTTGCAGAATTCCTCACCCAGAGCACAACTTTATTTCTTTCTCAGACCTCACTAAAACACGCTGTAAAGTGACATCTGATAAACTATTGCAAATTAATAATGGAATAAATAAAGCTGAGGGAATGAAAGAGCTGAATCAGAATCATCTAACATTGCTTTCCTTCAAACACGTCCTGTCATGTTTATCCTAAGACACTACTGGTTGATTTTTTAATTTCACAGCACATTATAAGAATTTTATTCCCTACAACAATATTTATAGTCCAGAAAAAAAAAAAATCTGGTTTTGGTATTTTCCAGACTTTCATCCCCTCTATCTTGACTTTGTTCTTACTTTTTAATGAAAAACATTTTAAGTTCTTTTCTGTCTTGTTTCAGTCTTTTTTCCCTATCAGTTTAATAGGAAAACTTTCTTTTTCCATTGTTTTCACTGCTCTCTTTTCCCCAATCCTCTCCAGTTTCCTTTGTAGTAGTACATCCATTTTTATATTTAATTTTGATTTACTGTTTGCTGGGGGTGGGGGAATTTTAATGGGTATGTCACACCTTGTACCTGTGAGGAATCCATAGCAGAGGAGCCCAGTTTTGTTTCAAGCTGAGGGGATGGGCAGTTATTAATAGAAAATCCTTTTAGGATTCTTTCCCTAATCCCAAAATAAGGCAGAAATGGCATCTTTCAGGTCACAGGGAATGCCACAAAGGCCGAGATTCCCAGGCTCACCTCCATCCTAAGGAAACCTTCCTGGTTTCTGGAGAAACAAAGATTTTTCTGTTCAGTGCCTGGCAAGGTTCATTAAAGATGACATGTCATCTGAAGTGTCCAGTGGTTTCAAACACAATTTTCTAAACAAATACCAATAGAAGGAACTCATTTCAAAGAAAATTCTTTGCCTTTAATCATCCAAAGGATTTTCTGGATTATCACTTCAAAAATCAGTGAGGCAGGGCTATTGTGTATTTTTAAATAAATAGCTCCAAGAACCCACTAAAGCAATGCTACTTCTCTAATAATCAATCTGTAATTTTTTTCTGGGTCTTACGAAAGGAGCACTCCATAGGAATGAAATTACAAAACTCCATCCTTAAGTCTTGCAGTGCAGAGCAGCCAGAAAGCAGATCCATGACAGAGAGCACAGAAAGGGAATGTGCAATAAATAATGGGTAGAGTGATACTGTTGTAGCAAAAGCACTGTTTATTCCAAGGAAAACAAATCATAGAAGTTGTTTTATCTAATATTTTTTTGTTTGGTGAGTTTTTGTCGGGTTGGGTTTTATTTTTTTTTCCCAAACCAATTTTTTTGTTGTTTATAAACTGTATAAAGCAATATTGTTTATAAATTCCTCTGGGTTCCTTCTAGATGAAAGGCCCTGTGTAAATGTTATTACTCTCACACTGTCACATACTTTCCAAAACTCTTCTATTGTTCTTGTACTTCCTTCTGTTTAAGTATCACGTGTAGAACGGAGTAAAAGAGCAAACAGGCAGGATGCACCCACTGAGAAATCAGGTTTGCCACCCAGGGTTTTTGGGTTTTTTTTCCCCTCATTTATTTTAAAATCCTAGTGGCGTTATTGCTACTAAAACACTACAAGGAAACAAAACCAAAACAATTAGAAATAGAGAAAGTAAAGCTATAAATGCTGGAGAGAGACTTTGGAGAAGGGTCTGGATCGCCAGGACAAGGGGAATGGCTTCACACTGCTAAGGTCCTTCCAACCCAAACTACTCCATGATTTTGTGCTATCCTGTATCAGAAGAACTGAATTCCCTCAGAGAAGCCTGGGGAAGGACCACAGATGTAATTTTATTAAATGTTATCATTGCTATTGCTGATGCTATCATTATTATTATTATTATTATTATTATTATTATTATTATTTCTACAGAGATCTCCTTCCGTGTCCACTCTACCACAGCAGTTTGAAGCATCTGCACTTTGACAGTCCCAGTGGGTCCCTTCCAACTCAGGAATTCCATGATTTTAGGATTTTACTGTTACTCCACAGGTCCAAGCCCAATCCCAGAGCTCTTACTAAAAATATCAGTGGCCTTTCATGTTCATTAGGCCTGGCTGTTTAATTTAGCACCGATTTGACTGATTTCAGGGCAATGTTTACTCTCGGGTTTACTTTCTTTTTTTGTTCAGACTTGGACAGTGACAAATAATAAAGCTGCCACTGGGGTTGTTGTTTCTGTGCAGGACAATGTAAGATGGCTTTGTTTGCCCTTTAGCATTAAGGATTTGGGTGCTTTGGATAAAAATAACTTATATAGAAACAAAGAGCACTTCCTTCTTTACATCTAATTTGTAAAGCTGTCAGAGCCAGGAGGTATGACAGATACACATCTCGGGGACTAAGGCCTCTGCTGTGGCTTTATGCAGCTTTTCTGTTGTATTTACACTTCTCTGCAGTGGAGCAAAACCTCCTGCAAGCACCAAAGCCATTTGTTCCCATAAATCCACCACGGTGCCCTAAAGACCTCTCCAAAAAAGTGTTTCAGCATTATCCTGGAATGGTGAGACACTGATTCCCACAGCCAGGAAAAAACCACTCCTATAAATAACAGTGTTATAAAAAAGAAAAAGCAAAATTAAATCAACATTTCTCAGGGGAAAATGCCATGAAGGGGTGGGTGCTCATATAGATGCGTGTGTATAAAAATTAAAAGTGCTTATAGCAATCCACAGGGACATACTTGGCTCTTCTTCACTGATCAAGAAAATCCTGTGACTCAGGAGCTCCTTTCCCACCTGCCCTGAGGACTTTCGATCCGAGCTGATCCCCCACAGCCACAGGAATCCTGTCAATCATTATCCCGTGTGGGATAACCAGGAGAAATGCCCACAGCTGAGGAGGGGAACACACACAACTTCTTGAAGAATGTGACTCTTCAGGCATTAAACCTCTTCATAAGATATCCAGTGTTTCTACTTCAAAGTCAAGAGCTCAAACTGCTCCCTGTGAGCCCGTCAGGGAAAGAAATTCCAACAGAAATGTCCAAAAAAGCCTCAAAGATTTCCAGACCAGCCCCATGACAAACTGAAACCACCAAATTATTCCTTGTGTGTGAATGTGAGAGCAAACAGGAATCCCAAATCCAAACTGCAGATCAGAGCATCCAACACCATTTGGTTTGGGGGTTTTATTTACTTGGAGAGGTGCAGGGCATTTAACATCCACTGACTGATTTTTGGCTTGTGGTGAGGAGAGCCTTTTGAGACTTTCTATACAATAAAGTACTCTGACTAAAATCTGCAGAATTACCTCTCAGGGCTCTACTGAACAGCATCAATAGAAATGTGGTGCCAGCTAATGGCTGCAATAACTGTCTCCATCCCTGGGGAATCATGGATGGAGAATATATCAATATGAGGAGTGGAAGGGGCAGGAAAGCTGAGCAGGCCCTCGTTATCGGACACAGGGATGATGCCACATGCATGATGTTATCTGTGAGAATCTTTACTCAGGGCCCAGGGGGTGGGGAGGATATTCTTTATGGAGAAGGAGAGTATCCATCAGGCCATATTCATAATCATCAGCGTTCCACTAAGTAAGCAGTTTTGGGGTGAGGGGCACTGATGTAATAGAAATCAATGGAATTCAGCTTTTCTGCAGCTTTTGTTCAGAGCAAAGTAGGGGCAAAAAAAGCCCGAGCATCACTTTGGTTTCCGTGCATCTGTTTGGTTTCTGATCCTGCAGTCACGTGCAGAAAGGGCTCTGAAGGAAACCTGAAGTGAACCACAATAAAACTCCGAGCTATTTAGGAATCTATTTAAAATCCACACCTTGACACTCACAACTAGCAAAGGAAACGTTCTTAACATTAACATCAATGATTTTTTCTTTTAGTTTGGCCACATGAGCACTTAAAGCAGTGCAGGATGTGAAATTCCTGCTTGGCTTTCTCCTCCCCTTGGTGTGAGTTCTTTCTTAGGGAAAAGGAGCTGGCTCCAAGCACAGGGAGAGCAGTGATGGATGGAAGTGACTGCCACGAGACTGATGCTCTGCCTTCTCCTAGCAGACATTTAAAAATCAGAACACCCCACAGGGTAGATTAGAGGATATCCTGGTAATTTTTCTACAATAGTTACAGCATGTTTTCCCTCCACGTTTAAGCACCTGTCTTAAATTCCCTCTCCCAGGCTGGAGCACCTGTACACTGAGGTTTTGTTACAAAAGGCACAAATAAAACGTGCTGGCTCCCTGCCATCCAAGTCAAATCAGCACAGTTCCATGTAATCCCAGGCAGGGGAAAACAAAGCCTGGTTCCATGTCAAACTTGCTCAGGAAAAATCAGGAAATGCAGGAGTTAAAACATTCCAACAGCAGCACGAACTTGACCATGTTCTACATCCTGAATATTTTATGGTATATTTATTGTACCAATATATTAAGCTACACATCCAACCACAAAAACAAAAACAGAAAGACAAATACTCCTCATGTGCACGGCAGCTGCATTAGCATTTCTGAGGAACTTCAGGATTCCTGACACTGCTTTTAATTGGACATTCAGCATTTCATTTCTATGTATAAATAATCACCAAAACAGACCAGAGCTGCTGCTTCATGTTTGTGCTGTCTCAGTGAGGTTCTAGGGCTCCCACACCACTTAGTTGATAGGAGGAAGTGATTTCCACATCATCCCCAAATCTTCTTGAAATGAAAGATTCTCTTTTCCTTAAAAGTAACAGAAAACCCTTCAAAGAGTCAGTGATCCTCAGTAATATTTCTGACCTTTATGCCTTCACTTCTGACCAAAAGCAGTCAGACTGAGAATCTCTTTCAAGCTGACAAATTCTCTGGGCAGGCAGTGACATCCTCACAGCTGAGGTGCACCAGGATGAGCCTGGACAGGACCCAGCAAGCAGGGATACTCCAATGCTGCAAACAAAAAGGCCTCCAAGACCCTTTTCTGAGCTTCCTTTTCAGGGATTTCTACTTTTCCAATTGAAACTGGCACTGTCCTTTAATAAATTTTTGTTTAAAAGGCACAGCCAAAGAAGCCAGTCGTGGCCAGTTGGCTGCCTCCCAGAAATCCCTGCAGCTAACGAGGGAGCTCATTTACATCCAATTTCAAACACATCAGAGGAACTTAAGCCTTTAAAGATACGCTCTCAGGTCGAGGAGATTTCAGCACATGAAATGGGAAGGCTCAGACAAAAGCTCTGCTGCAGCCCCGGCGTGCCAGGGCACGGCACCCGCCTGGGAGCGGGATCCAGGGAATGCCTGAGCTTGGAATCCCCAGGACAGGTCCAAAAACCCATAAATCCAGGGAAAAAACACAGGGCTCTCGGCCCACCAAGCTGGGAGGGGACAGGGAAGGGCTGTGGTAGCTCCATCTCTGGCTGTTGGGGTGTCCGAAATGCCCCAAAAATGAGATTGTGCTTAAGCAAACCAGAACAAAGTTTGAGAAAATCTTGAGTTTCTCATATTAAAAAGCAGCACAGCTGGAGAAATACACTGGGATTAGTGACATTTCAGGAGTTTTCTGAATTTTAAAGAATTATTTGATCGTTATCTCCAAAAAGTTTTCATTTATCCTCTTTAAATTCCACTGCTGTTCCACAAAACGCACTGCAAATCAAAGTTATGGTTAAGAATAGAGTACCTCTGTTCCTCAAAATTAACTTCAGTGGATTCATTTTTAAAAATAAATTCCTTTGTCTTTTTTTAAAAAAAACCAACAAAATAAGCCCAAAAATTCTCAAAATACACATTTAACTGACGGGTTTTCTTTACTTTTGGTCTAAAATGAAGCAAGGCTTGTACCCTAATTCTTTCTGCTGGAATAAAAAGGAGTGGTGAATAGGACACAAATAAGTCCTTTCCCCCTTGGATCTTGTCACTGAATCCCAGCAGATTCCTAGTATCTTACATCCATGGATAGGAAGAAACTGACACCTATTGGCAACTTTAATATTACTGCATAAAGCTGCTTTCCCTCAAACCATCACATGAAACAGCTTCTCCTAAGGAGATTTTTCTAGAAATACACAGATAATATAAAAAAATAATTTAAACTTTTCTAATTGTGACTGAAAACACGTCCAGAAAAATGCAGATTCTTTTTAATAATAAAACTCTGACCTTTCCAAAGTAAATTATGAACTGCAAAGACACATGAAAAAACCCAATGTGCCTAAGGAACAACCAGAAATGACTGGGGGCAGATTGCTGTGGGTTTAATTGCTGCTGTGATAACCTGGAACTCACACCTGAGGCTTTTACACACATTTGTGCAGAAAGGGCAGGAATTGTTCAGCTACTGATGGATGGCAGTGTGGGTGCCTGTTACATTTATAGTTAGAGCAATAATAAATATAGAAAAGAGTTAAACATTCACAGAGTGGCACTTGGGTTTGGGGTTTTTTTTAAGCAAGTCTTCCTGAAGCTCCAGATGATTCATGGAGACCTGCTTTGAGGACTTAGAAACAAAGAAACAAACAGAAACATCTGGTTTATCTCAGTCCAGCCCAAGAGCACGAGGACTCAGCCCCAAATTGTACGTACTGGTAACGAAGAACTTCTTGGTGAAAGTGCAGCTGTCAAAGGCGGCGATTTTCTCCTGCAGGACCACAACAAGGATCCTGGAAACACAGAAATGGAAGGTCCACTTTAGACACTAAATGTATTGGTTTAAAGATTCAATATCTAAATGTAATTATTTCAAAAGCATCAATATAAATTCTACAGTGATGAAGTGCCAGGTTACCAATCCCTGGCAGTTATCGAGGGTTCTCTCTCCTCCCAACCACATAAACTCCACTGCAGGAAGCGCAGGGGTCTGATCCACAGCAGCACAGCACATTTGTGATATACCTCCTGCAGTAAAAGCTCCATTAAAAAGCAAGAATGGAGCTGCAAAGACCCTGAATTACTCTCACTGACTCAAACAACAATCAAATCAACCATCGGCAGAACACGAGCTAAATGGGAAACAATCCCCTTGCCCAGCTCAGTGCAAATTTATTAAAGCATTTTATTTACTAAAAGCAGAGGGGGTGCAATACCAAGCACATCAGTACACAGACAGAGCTGAGAGAGGCAGAATTTGGGTCAATTAGCAAATTAAAGATGTATGTTTATGTGTTTGCTTGTACATTACACGCTTTTATTGTAAAGACCAAAAACCACAGGGTAACTATGCAGGAAACACGGTGCTGCCTCAAGAAACAGAGCTCAGAGATGCTAATTTGGAAGCAGAGGAGTATCTTGGAAGCTTTAGAACCAGGCTTCACCTTCTCCCACACTGATGACTTCCCAAATCAAGTTTTTAAAAGCCTGACATGAAAGAAGCACCTGGGAAGCCAACACACAAAACCTACGTTTAGCAATATGACATAATTAACAATCTGTTATTCTCTCATTAGGCAGACTGTGAGAAAGTCTTTTTTAATTAGCTGTCAATATAGATCATTATTAAATATTGTTTTAAGAGTTTTAATTGTAAAGATACAACGTGGTAAAAAAATTAATCACCTCTCTCACTGACTAAAACACACACCTAATGCTTCATGTGAACATTGTGATTGTGCATTACAGCCTGGAACAGTCACCTTCAAAAACGGGATGAATCACCTCAGTCTCAACTCATATCCTTGGGGAAAGGGTGATGATTATCTCCCAGCAATGTGAAATCAATCTTTAACCCCTTTCTCTCTATTTTTATCTGTTTTGCCACAAGAACATTTCCTCTAATCCCATGAGAGCTCAATACCTGTGGAAGGACTACACTAAAATCAAAATATACACCATCCTCTCATGCTTGCTGATGTTTTCAGATACATAAATAATATAAATTAGTTTTGGACAAATTAGTTTTAGTTAAATGACATCTTCCAATTGCTGAAACTGCAAGAGAGAAAATCAGTAGAAAATAAATCAATTCTAACTTTTCTACATTGCCTAAAATAAAGGAAACCAATGAATAATGGGAAGGCTTTGACTGCAGGTGGAAGTGTCGTGTATGTATTGAAATCCTATTTGATGGGAGTATTTCCCAATCCTGGAGATTTTTGTTTCCTCCTCTTTGAAGACACTCTGTCTTTCTGCAGATATGAACCCCTCAGATGGATGATTCCAGAGGATTTTTTGATCTATATATTTTTAGGAGCAGTTTACACTTAGTTGCACAAGTTTGATGCACACTCATGTACTTCCTGTCTGAAACAAAACCAGGCACAAAAACCAGATCATTCTGAATTTTCCAATTGTTTGCGTTATTATTTCCTGAAGGACCATCCATTGTGGCATGGAAATACGAATTTCCAAAGAAATCCAGGAATTTCTTCATCCAGAGCTCTACCTTTACCCCAGGAATTTGATTGCACCACTTCCCCAGGGCACCTGAGGCCACAGTGACTCAGGCAGTAATGGGAGGGTGAAGGGAGCAGGAACGTCAGCAGGGCTTGGGCCAAAGTCACCACTCCAAATTCTCCCATCAGGAGTGCCAAGGGATCAGCAGGATCCTCACACAGGGATCCTGGGATTTCTCTTCTGCCCTAAAAAGACGCGGCAAACTACAAAGCAAACCACAAAACTCCAGTTCCGTGTGTCTGGGAGAGCTGGGGATTTCAGGTTAACTCAGCAAAACCTGATTCCACGGACACAACAGCTCCTGTTCCGTGGGAGCTCTGCGATCCTCAGCCCCCAGAGCCTTTTTCTCTCTATCCCAAGCCAGAGATGCTGCTTTGTGCCTTGACTCACTGGAACATTATTCCCTGCAAACCACAGACTGCACACCAGGAATGTTTTGGATGTGCAGGAAGGCAAAATCTGACAGACCAACACAAAGAGGAGAGACATAAACTCCTTAGTGCTCTGTGCTGTTTAAACTCTCTGTGATCCCATTTCTCCAGCTGTAGGTGGATCATCGAGGATTTCAGAGATTCCTGCTCGCTCTTTATCACAACTGAAAGAAGCTTAAATGATTTTTTGGTTTGAGCTTCTTAAACCAAAGCCATGGGGGAAGCACGTTGATTCAGAATATACTGAAACACCCCTTGAGAGATGGAGGACCAGAGCTGTGCTTACAGGAAAGTCAAAATAAGAAAATCAGGGAGGTCATACACCAGAAATTGCATTTATTACCAAAATCTGGCACATCCTAACACACAAGGAATGCAGAGTGAGCATCCTTACCTTTTATTGCAATGCAGGTCATAAATAGGAGTTTTGAACTGGATGGACTTGACCATCTCTCCTGTTCTCAGGGAATACAGATCCACACAGCAGTAGGGTGGGCTGGTGCTGAAAGGAGTTTAAAAGAAAAAGATTTTAATGGAAATGAGGATATTTTTTAAATGGGGGTTTAATTATTTCAGCCTCCTTACGTTACTTAGCACACTAAAGGAAAAGTCACAGAACCACAGAATCTTTAAGGTTGGAAAAGACCTCCAAGAACACCAAGTCTTGGACCCAGAATTCCAGCAATCCCAGCAGAATCCTGGAGAACAAAGGGTCAATATAAGCCTTCTCCATTAAGAAGGAAAACTGAATCATGATCTCCATGATGGTCCTGAACCTGTACTGTGCAACTGATTATCAAACACTTTGTTTCTTTTACCACCAGTAAGACTTTGGAAGTTTTAAACCACATCCTCGTTAAAAACTACTCCTCGGAGTAACTCTCTCCTACAGGGAGGACTTCCCCCAGAGCAGCAGCTGAGCTGCATGGCTTGGGGAGATGGAGACACCTCACCCAGAATTTACATTACGTCCCTGATGGACTTTTGTTTGAACCGCGTAGATCTTTTCAACTGCTTCGTGTCACTTTTATCATTTTAATATAAATAAAAGCCTTAAGGCCATTTCTTAATAAAAAGGCTGAGTGGGAAAAGTGCTGAGTGTTCGATAGGGCCGAGGAAGGCAGTGGTGGAAACCCTTTTAGAGGCTGGGGAGAGGCTTTGATGTGGCAGCTCTGTTCCACAACACCTTTCTCCCCCTCCAAGAACGCATTAAAACCTTGGCTATTTCTAGGTCAAGGAATACGAAGGAGCACAAATTGCCAGCTGTACAAACATACCCTGAGCATTGGTAAAAGAGGGTGTTCCCCCCCTGCCCATATCTGTTTTATTTTACAGAGCTTCACACAATTCCTGCCCCAACGCTTGCTTTTCTCTTGGATCTGCTCAAGCTGCTCGAGAATTTTCTGGAAAGCTGGAGGACAAATGCCAACAGTTTACCCCCAGTGCCTCAAGATAATAAAATGGTTTACACAGTAATGTATAATATACAGCAATGTATAACATACAGTAAATGCACAGCAAGACAACTGTCAGAAAAATAATAGAAAAAATAAGTTTTGACATTTTGCCCACTGAAATTTTTCCCAAAATATACATTTTTCTAGGCTAGTAACTAGAGGGTGCAATTTGTTACTTCAAACACTTCAAAGGCCCTTCAAAAACACCTTTAAACCAGTGAGACTCCAGTCAGCTCCTTCACATTAAAGTTCATTGCTGCTCAAAAACACAGAAAAGCACTGCATGGTCTATGTACAAACTTTTTAAAATTAAGTGATTTATTACCTCTAGAAAATTATGATGTTGATAGAAGGGGGATTTCAAAACAGAAATCACCAAAGTAGATATAGCTGAAATTACATCAACACACTTAATAGTGATTACAATTTCCACATCAGCCTGCATTGAACAGTTTTTCCAATTTATGGGTAATAATTCTGTCACTCAAATGCATAATTACTGTTATGCCTTAATTATCATGATCTCCTGGCTGATCATGGTACGACCATTCTACCAATGCTTTTTTCAACCACACTGGGTAAAACCTGGAGTTCAAGTGCCAATAACCAAGTAATATCACGGAATCACAGAATTCCAGGCTGGGTTGGGTGGGAAGGGACTTTAAAGCTCACCCAGTTCCTCCCCCTGCCATGGGCAGGGGCACTTTCCACTCTCCCAGAGTGCTCCAAGCCCCAGTGTCCAACCTGGCCTAGAACATCTTGTATGGACAGGTCAGAAATACTCTGAAATTCTGTCACAAATAAAATTCTTGTGAATTAGTCACACAGATTACCAACAAATATTAATTACATATCCTGATTGTTCAAAGAGCTGCAGAGAGACCAACAACTTCTTTAAAGGTAACGGACACAAATCCACCAGCAGCTTTAAAATGTGGCATTAATAAATGTATGAACACACTCAGGCTTTTGTATCTTCTTCTGTCTGAGTGCTGCAGTGCAGGGATGGAGGGGAAATAGCAGATGCCTCGCCCAGCTGGCACTTGGTGACATCTGTGCTCGCGCCCCACGACAGCATCACCTCCTCCCAGATCTGCTGGGTCCCACCACGGCAAAAAGCTCTGTGCAAAATGTTTGCACAGAGACAAACACACCACACGAACCACAGGTGCTTTTTTTCTGGGGAAAAAAAAAAATTTAAAAAGGACAAGAGTGATGGAATCAACGTGAGGCTGAATTTTCTGTGCCTTGAAGGCTTTGCTTTGTTGTCAGGGGTTGGTTTTCCTCCACTCTGCCACGCGATGAACATCCCACTCAGAGATGGACATCAGTGACAGGTTGGTCTCATGGGTCTAGAAAGGAAAAAAAAGAGGTTGGAGGTGTAAAACTGAAATAAAACTTTTGCTGGGAAAGCTGCCCTGCATGAAACGTTCTTTACATGAGGATTTTTCCACTCAATTGTGGCCTTTAACAAAATCACCTCTTTGGCCAACAACACTGCATTTTATACCACCTCCACAAAGTTTTTTTAAAGCCCAGCCTGAAGCACAGACTTATTTTTATTAACTACTTTTGGTGCCTTTAAGAGGAGATAAAAATATTAAAACTTAGACTGAAATCCTATTCAAAATAGCTAATAGTTCAACACAATCTCTTACTAGGCCCAGCTTTAACAACCTGTAGGATCAAAAGAATAGATTTTGCTGTAAATATTAAGTTGCTAAGAGCCTGAAATGGAATATAATTTCCAAACTTGCAGAGACAACAGGTGAGAGAAAAGTGACAGCAATTCCAAGGAACTGGCTGTTCAAGGTATGCCCAAATGATCTGTACAACAAACTACTCCACAAAGCTTTCTTAAAATTACTGCTCTATAAAGCATCAAATCTACCACTAAGCTGCTGGTAAAATTTAAAAAAAAGGCTATTTCCATATGGGGATGAGGAGGATGCTGACAACGACCCAAGTTTCTAATCAGGGGTGGCTACAATTCTCAGTGACCTGTTCTACCTCTCAGGTGCTTCAGAGAAGGGGAAGAGTAGCAAAATAAAACCAGAGCACAGAGTTAATTAACTGAATATTGGAAAATTTCCTGCCTGAACCTTTACACTGGAAAAGTTGAAGCATGAGATTTGATTCTGATCTTTGTAGCAATATTATGAACATGGTGAGACCACAAAGGCAATTCTGTTCTCCTCAAGGGCCCTGAAGAAGGTTTGCTCAGATTAACAGATTTCAATTCTGGAAGGATCATCTTCTCTTTCCAGGCCATGCACAAAATGTCCCAGAAGCTCAAAGAAATGATTTTTTACCAAGCAACCTAATCTTGTCTTAAAAGACTTCAACCAACAATGAGTCCTCTATTTTTATGGTGAGTGGTTCCAACATTTTGATCCTTTTATTTTTATGAAATGACTTCTTACTGCCTGATAGAATTTGCACATATTCTGCTTTTTGGCTTCTGTGTCTCTGTCAAGAAGACAAAAAGGCTCATTGCCTTCAGTTATCTTTTGTCAGTGATCACCCAGAGCAACCCAGGCACCAATAAAGTGAAAACAACTTCTAAGCCTTAAGTTGTCAGGTTTGTTTTCCAGCCCTAGCACTGAACTCCTCTAAGCCCTCTTCAGCACTGCAATTCTCCCCTTCTTTCTGAGGGATGCCCAGCAGAGGGAAAACTTTAAAAAAATAATAAATTCAATTCTTTACTCCTTAAACACCACTGCAGAAAGAGATTCCACTAGGACTTTCACATCTAAAGGCTCTCTGCAGCCCATCTTTTCACAATAGAAGCTTGAAAACTCCACTCTGTAAGTAATTTTCTAATCCATGGTACTTAACAGATTCATTCAAAATCGGGAAAAGCAGCACAAAATTTCTCAGAAAGTGACACTTCCCCCAAAATGTGTGTGCAGCACTGAATTACAAAGCAGCAGAGACATTTTAAGTGCACCACAAATTGCAAAAAGCATGGAAACACTTATTTCTAAATAAGAAAAACCTGCACCAACCTTAGACACGTTACTAAATCTAAACCTTTAAATACAAGGGAGGGAATTACTTGATGCTGCACTAAAATAGCTGTGTTAAACACCAAGAGATACAAACTTCACTGCTGTATCTTCCTCAAATGTTTTGATCAAATCTATCAGCCCAGGAAGAAAAAGTCTCACCTTATCCTTGCACTTCACCATCTCCACTGAAAATACTTTTATTACTTGTCCGTGACACAGAAAGTCACCAACTCTGCAGAAACCATTTTGTAACAGGTAAAATGAGTCAGGTTTCAGGCTCAGGAATCGACTTTTTTTCAATTATAAGGAGTAATTTTATTTCTGTTAGTTCATAACTAAGTCATTTCTTCACAGGGCAGGGTCTAACTGCACCTGGACTGACCCAGGAAGGACTGGCTGAGGGACTGATGGAGGGACTGGTTGAAGGACTGGTTTCTGTCTCCTGCATAACTCTGGCCATGGTCTGTGAGAGAACCTGAGGCTCCACAGAGCTCTTCACTGTGACCTTGCCAGTTCTGAGTACTTTCAACAACCATTAACCCATGTCTGTTCCATGAAACCAACAACTCCTTCGCTTCCCATCTCCAGTCGAGGTGTCAGACATCAACAAGAGGGGGAACATGTAAGACTGGGTTTGTGCAAATATTGATTATTGCAACAGATACTGCAAGAGAAAAGTAAAAGGGGAATCCTTAAAAATACCAGAATACTTAGCAACCTCCAAATTCCTTGTTTTGGCGGCTCTTCCCACCTCCAGCAGCACAGAACACGTTTTGACCGTTGTGTTCTCTGTTACTGCTCACTCTCATCACCAGAAGGGGCTTTCTAGGTTGGAGGGGGTTTTGCTGGGTTTGTTTTTACATTTCAGGATGCAGATGAAATGACAAGAGCCATCCAAGAGCCCACAGCCACCTCGGCGTCCCCGGCATGTGGCACTCCCGTCGCTGCAGTGTAAAACACAGCACAAGCTGCCTCCTCAGCTGTGGCCTTTGCAGGGAGACCTGAGTGTGACACACTTTCCACTTCACTGAGACGTGCCACATGTTACAGAACAGAGCTGTCCCATCAGATTTCCAGTTAGTTAATACAGGAAGATTAGCGGCATCTCTGGAGATTTGTTTATCTACTTGACCGTGGCTATCACTGAGGGGAAAGTACAGCTGGAGCTCCACTTGCAGAGCAGGATCACTTATTTTCTGGTATATTCTGGACTAGATTTTGCTTGTGTGTAGCTAAAGAGTCCTTTTATTCACAATTTATGAACCTGCACTGGCTGTCTTTGATCATTCTGTGAACATGCACGAAACTGGAGACATTTCTGAGATCTTCATGAACATGAGCAAAGATTAAGTTCTGACAGAATACAATGCATTTATCCTACCTCTATCAACAACTAGTATTTCTGTGATCAGCTGATTAAGACACAAGCTGATGTGTTTCTCCAAAAAATACAAAATTAAAGAGCTGTCTTGCCTTTCCTACTGTCAAACGAAGCAGAACTCGGAACACTGAAATAAATGCACATCACTTGTATTGCAGTAACAGCCACATGGATCTCCAAGATCATCCAGGATGGATCAAAATAAAAAATGCAGCAATTTTTGCATATCAACAGACAGCCACATGTCACAGCTTAAGAGGAAAAGACTGCATTTCTGGGAGCACAACTCTGAGGGCAAATTGATGGTGAAATACCTCAGCTCCAGCCAAAGTTCACTGAGCACATGTAGAACCCAAGCTAACCATTTTGTGGAGCCACTTACAGCCTCAGCTAGACCCAGATTTTACAAAGTGCCAATATTTCTAACACTCCAAAGCAATACCAGAGCTTTTTTCTTTATTCTGAGGCATTCGCACTGACAGCATTTTCTGATTAATGGTGTATCAGGAGACAGCACAGTTAACACAGATGGCAGCTGATTATTTCAGCATATATGCAATTAATTGTATATATCTGAGGCATGTCCCTCTGCAACCTGTGTGCATTAAAAGCCCCACCTCGTGTGTGACTGAACACTCCACAACCAGCACTGCAAAGGCTTTACCTACGACTGTTAAACTATGATCAAGGACCAAATATTTCATCCTGTTGGTTCTTGTAACCCATTTCTTTAGATTTCAGGCTCGGTTTTTCCCCCCTCTCTGTGCTTTCCCTCATGATTCACGAGCCTGCCAGGCCCCTTGGCAGCCTCTGCCATCAGCACCAACAAAGGCCACGCTAAGCCAGCGGCTCCAGGCCCGCCCGCGCCGCCGTCCCACAGCCCACAGAACCACTCTGGGGCTTCACCACTAAGCACAAAACCTTGCACCGACCTGTCTGAGCTAAAATTCTTTTGCCCTCGGTGTCATTAAGAACGTCAGAAACCGGCGGGGTTGTGCAACACTTCATCGCCTCTGTATTAAGCAGCCTCTGCCTCCAGTTGCATGACAAAGATCATTAGAAGACGTCTGTCAGCTGCTTAGGACTCTGCTAAACCTTAATTGTTTATATGCCAGTTTATGGCTCAAATTACAATTTCTGAGGAGCCTGAAAACAAACCCATTTCCAAGAAATAATTAGGGGGTTTTAGAGTGCGTATGACTGAAGCTGAGCAGAAATGAGCTTAGATCTTATGGTTAAAGCACTTGAAAAGTGCTCTGAACAGCAAAGCTGCTCTGAGGTTCTGCTCGCACCAGGTAGGCCAGGATTTTCCCAAGTGCCCATTAATTATATGTTCTCAGGTATTTCTTGCTCTGTTTTATGACTTGAATCACAGACCATGTTCTACAGATGGGCAGAGTTCTCACCGTAGCTGAACTCACCACAAGCTGGGTGGAAATGATGAAATAATACCTGGAAATAATTACTTGTGGAGCCCCATGAGCAGCAAAAGGAATATTCTGCTTTTCCTTAAATTGGTCCTAAAGTTAAAACCCTCCATGAACTGCTTAACATCAAAAATAAGCATCAGTTTCTTTCGTATCCTTTTGAAGGCAACGATGCAGCCACCTCCTCTACTGGAGCACTTTTCATTAAATTTGGAGGAATTTTTGAATTACTGAAGAAATATTTACTGAGTTATGCGTTGAAACTTGCAAATTTAAAGCTACTAAAATATGTTCACCCTATTTAAAAATAAACAGAAGAAAAAGAATAATGATAGCAGATTTTTTAAACTGTGTTTTGATTGTCTTTTTCCATACTTTGGAGAGTTAAAAGGAGCTCATCCATGTACAAATGGTTGAGCTCAGCAAACTCCCATGACATTTTCTCTCTGTATTAAACATTTTTGAGGGAAAGGAAAGGAAAAGCTCAAGAAGGACTCGAGAGAGCCCATGGTAAGGGAGAAAATGGCATTTAGTAACAGATGCAAAGCTCAAATACTGTCAAGTTGTAGGGAATTACTCGAGTGGCAGCAGTTGTGTAACAATACAGAAACAAGGGCTGGAAGTTGAAGCAGTTTGCAATCAGCTGCTCCAACTGTGAGCAAGGAGTGACAGCACTTGTTTAGGAAAAACCAGATTAAAGAGCATCCTCTATGAACTCATTGGGACCTGATGGCTTTAAGTGTCCTCAGGAAAAGAGAACAACTGAAATCATCCTGAAATTTCTGATTTCCAACGTCCTTTAAATCCTTCCTACAGCACAGGGCACAGGAATAACCCTAAAACACGTAAGGAAAGAAAATACAATCCTCAACTGCTCTCCGGGTCTGTCACGTTGATTTATAACAGTTATTTCTAAGACAGACAAAAACACACAGATGCAAACAATTACTCTATTTTTGTAGGCAACAAGTGAGGTGGGTGGTAACTGAGAAATTTTGAAAAATCCTGTCACAATATTCCGTTTTTTCTGAAGTAACCCTCAGCACACAACAAACGCTCGCCACATCAGAGACTTTCCAGGGCCTGAAGGGCCACTTTGATTCCAGACCGCTGCAGGCATTAGTGGGGACGTAATTAGGGTAAAAAGTTCAACCACAGTTCCATGTCTAGAGTGCTGCCAGAAATAAATTTCCTCTCATTCACTGGTTTCTACTGTACCCTCCCTGAGAAACATATTGAAAACACATTTATCTTTGTAGAGTTTGTTCCTCTTCTAATTAACTTTATAGCGTTTACAGTATTTAATAATTTAAAGTGGAATTTAAAGTGGCCCTGGAAGCGGCAGCCCTGCCTGTAATGGTGCTGTGCATTATCTTTTCCCTGTGGTGCTTCTTTTGACAAGTTACTGGGGGTAGGTTTGTGCTCCAGCTGGTTTTAGCTGGACTTCCTTCCCTCCATCCCCTCCATCCCTTCATCCCCTCCCTGCATCACTACACACAGCAGTAAAACAAAACTGTGCCTCAGCTCGGAAATCTGCTCTCCCAAACCTCCACTCCGTCCCAAGGATGGCTTGGAAAAGGTTTATCTTTTTACAGCTTCATAAATCAAAGCTTCAGAAGGTCAAAACTACCCCTGGTTCTCACCAGCTGGTCAAAGTTTGACCCCAAATACTCATTTTCTCCCAGTTTTGATCCAAGATTAACAGTTTATTATAGTTCAAAGGTTATTTCTTACTCTAGGTTCGCTGAGACAAACATTTGGTGCATCAGAGGAACTCCAGAGCTTTCCTGCCCTGGGTATTTACACATGGAAACACCATCTTATTCCATTAAAGCTCCATCTCCTGGCATTTGAATCCATGAGAAAATTCACAGAATTACCAGCAAACATCACTTCAACATTACAAACAAGTCCATTATTATAATCACAGAATCAACTTAAAAGGAACAAATGCTGGGATCTGAAGCGCTCTTTTTAAGATGGAGAACATTCTGTCTTTAGCATGTAACAACTGCATCCAGCATCGCTAAAAGGAATTTAAACTACTTTATTCAGGCATCTCTCACCATCTCAAAAGCTACCACACAACCTGCTAAGGGTAAACTGAATTTTCTTAAAAGAAATCAGAGAGGAAAATGTTTTTCATCTGCTGGAAGGGAAGGAAACCTTTGCAAGGGCAGCTGACACCACACAACTCTGCAGTTAAAGAAGCTTTGCAGTTATTGAGCAGCACAAGAACCTTTGGGACTCAAATCCTCAAAGGTAACAGAAATGAGAGAGTTTTGCCCAACTTTAGAGGTCCTACTGTACTTCTTAGAACAAAACCAACTCAATTAAGTTCGCTCTCTAGGCTTGAAAATCTTCACAAAATCTGAGTTTTATGCCGTTTTCAATAAAAGCCCACAAATATTCCACAAACTTCATGAAATCTATTTCACGGTGCCCAGTACAATTGAAAATCACAACCATCTGGCCCGGCCATTTTTCTGAGTGATTTCAGAAAACAAACTGCCTTTTATAGCTGGAGTGGCTACACCCTTTGCACAGCCCCTGGCAGGACTGAGCCAGGTGAGTCCCCATCATCACCACTGCCTTTGCAAGGGCATTCCAGGAAAAATATTCCAGGAAGAGTTCCCATGAGCAGTGTGAGGAGTGGGAACAAGAACTTCATTCACCAGAGCTCGTTTCCTCCTCTTGGGTGATCCTTGCAGGAGCTTTGCTGTTTGTGTCTGACAAACCATTTCCCAGCCAGCTCATTTTAGGCATCAAAAGCCACTTAGAAGTGGACACTGGATTTTAGCACTGCCCAGTGACTTTGCCAGACCCAGAACAGGCTCATGTGACTCTGAAATATTAATTGAGAAAATATTAACGCTTTAATTCTGCTGTTACTCATGTGAAGCTGCTTCCTAACCCTGAGCACTCCCATAAACACATTCCTGAGTTAAAGTTGGGTTAAGGTTAGCAGGATTTAATCTACAGTAGCCATGAGAATAAAGCACAGGCTTCCTGAAAATCTGCTGCCAATTGATTTGCCTTGTAAACAGATCAGCAGGGGAAAAAAAATGCTGGCTAGCCAAAGTTACACATTTTGTTTGCTCCAACTGCTCCTCCTTCTTTAATTTACTCTAATTTCCTCTCTCCTCCCATGATTAATAAAGATTACCTCTTGCTTCTCATGCCCTTGAATGACCTCCATCCAATTCTTCAAGTCATCCAAAATTTCCCACCACTTGATATCATTAAATTAATTCATCTTTCTAAAAATATAAGCTGGAAAGCCAGCAGAGGCTAGAGGCTGCTGAAGGGCCACTGCCTGAGCTCCTGCACTCTCCCTAAAGGCTACTGGCCTCAAACTCTCACTTTTTAATCTTCCAGTACTGATTGTTTAATTTAGTTACACTTGCATCGTTAGCTGATTATCACACTTGCCTATGTAAGATTCTGGCATAATCTGCTGATCCCTTAGCAAAATAATTTGGCTATTTGGACACAGGACAAGGGAACCAAAATACCAAACACTTTTTGTAAGGATGGCTTAGAGGTCCAGTAGCTGGAGGAAGATGGAGAAAGGCTATTTATAAGAGCATGCAGTGACAGGACAAGGGCTCTGGCTTCCCCACCCCCTTCTCCCTGTCCCTGCTCCTTCACGTGCTTCTATTTCCCTCCTGGAATGGTCATTTCTGTTATTTTCAGCTTTCCTGCTACCTATATCACCTACTGAAGGGAAAATTTGCAATCTCTCCCTTTATTCTCAACTATGTTTTTAATAATCTAAAATAAAACAAAATTATCCTGCTCGCTTTCCCTTCCAACTTCTCCATTAGTTAAAATGAAGTATTTATTTAACTTAAAGACATTGGTAAAATTACATTTGAAGAGAACAAAAGTAATGGATTTTGGACCTCTCTGGTGTATTTGAAAGTGTTTTTACAGATCCAGCATGTTCCAAACCATGGCTTCAATGACCCATGTGGGGAAAACAGGGATAGTCTGATGTTTCACCACCTAGAAAATGCATTAATATGCTCCAAACCCATCAATTAATTTTGTGTGTGTACAAAGATTTGTTTGCCTTATCACTAGGAACAAGCAGGCATGTCTTTACAAACCTCCACAACCCCACCATTTAGGCAGATATTCTTTCTTTTTTGGTTTTCCTTTTAATTTGCAGATCTTGTAATCTAAGACTGAAGTTGACTGAACCAACCTCTAAACCAGCAGAGAAATATCAGCCAAAAAACACAATCTGTTTCCCATTTATGAGTCAGGACTGCATCGTTCTGGGGGGCTGTGAAAACAATTGTTTTGAAAAGATTATTTAGTGAATCATGGACTGGTTTGGGTTGGAAGGGGACCCTTAAAGAACATCCAGCCCAACCCCCCTGTGAAACATTTCAGTCATTTTACTGGCTGGAAAAATGTGACTTTCGAAAGACAAAAATGCGTGTACCAAAAGCCAGCCAGAAAATCAGACATGAGGCAAAAGTTCCATCTCGTTGATGAGTACAAAATGATCACATACAATAACAGAAAACAAAATCCATTATCAGCAAATTCATCTGGGAATTAATTAATAATGGTAACAACCAAAAATTACTTGGAAATGACAATATCATGGTGTTGAAAGCACATGAGGGGCTTTCTTTGAGGAAAGCAGAAACTGCCCATAATCTCTGAATTATTTTCTTTAACTGAGTAATACAAGAACACGATGAAAATAATGATCCTTGGAGTTTGTTCATTTCCCAGGTGTCTCAGCTTCTAAAACAAGGGTGTGAAGGAAGGTTTTTACCAAACCAACATATCCTTTACATATATAAATACACTGTTTGGATAAAGAGAGAAACTCCTATAAGAGCAGTATTTGCATCTCTAATTTATAAATAGTTAAACTTACAGGGCAGGGAAGAAAAGGAGAAAAATCACCATAAACTGGTTTTTGCAAGTTGTAAACACACAAAGAAAAAGATTTACTTCTCTGCCTTACATGGATTTTAATTTCAACATTTAAGGCAGGTAACATTAATATTGCAATTTAACACAGTAATAACAGAGAAAGTTAAAGATTTGACAGTTCTTCCTTCACACACACGGTGATTAAATTCTTAATTGAGAAAGGTGTGGCACAGAATTAGTCTTACAACTGTAAGAAGATTTACTTCAACTGCTCAGCCATTAAAAGGCTGTGTAGAGGATTACTCCTGAAAACCAAATATTTTCCTGTAGGTAGAGATATAAATCCTGTGCATTGTCTGAATCAAACATAAAACATCTTAAGGGCCCCTTTTATAAGAGCAGTGATACAACAATTCTGGCCAGAGAGCACAAAACAAGACTGTAAAATTATTTTTCTAACTCCAAGAATGAAGCTGAACATGTATTGTGCTAATAAACAGTGTGTGGCTGCAACAAGGAAAAGCTTGGTATTTGTAATCCATTTGCTGCTTGAAAAATTACTTTTTAAGACACACAGGCTGCTTTAGACGCTTCACAATAATAATTCTGACCTGGTTTAATATCAGAAAAGGTTGATCATAAAGTTGTGATTCCACCGAGAATAAATTAAACTTAAAATACCTCTTTATTTTTTTTTATATCAAGAGTCTCTTTTTCATTCCTTTCCAAAAGCTTAAGTCATAGGAAAATGTATGTTGACACACTAAAAAAAAAAGTTTAAAACCACATCCCAGTGTTATCCCATGAAGAAAAAAGGAACAGAGCTTTAAAGATGTCATCTACTGGGCTTTTTAGATGACATTGCAATTTATATGTTACTTTATACACAGAGAACATTCTTACCCAGAAGATCCAATGCTTTTGCACACACCAAGCAGAGGCCGCTTCTCAGCAAAATTATCACATTTCTGATCACCTGAGAAGAGGGAAAACAAAAGAGAAGCAAAAGCAAATCACTATGTACTGTTTGTGCAGTTTCCAAGTGCAGGTTGGGGCCCAATATATTGAATATATAACCCAAAACTCCCAGCCTGTGCAGGATGAGGCACAGAAATACAGATTACAGGCAGAGCTGTGACCACTGAGGAACTGCTCTGGACAGGGATGAACATGAGAAACAGCACAAGCAGCAAAGCATGGCCAGGCTTTGGGAGCAACTTTCTGTTCATCCCACTTGGGGTGGGATTCTGGGGCTGTAACGAGTGATTCTCACTCACTTCCCACTGCTCCTTATAAAGCTGTCTGCACTAAGGCCCTCGGCAGCTCTGCCCAGGGCTCACACCTTGGTTTCCAGTTGGAGATGTGGAACACGGGAGTGCCAACCCCAGAGCAGCCTCTGCAGCCCCTGCCCCGTGCCCAGGAAAACAGGAGATGAAATTCAAACCAGATCAATCTGTTCCACCAGCAGGAGATTTCAGCCTTTAAGAAAACCTCCAGTGAGACTCCGAGTGCAAACACAACTCCTGCACCACATCCCAGCCACTTTCAGGGCTGGTTTCACCAGGTGGCACCAGCACAGCCCAGCAGAGTTGGTTTGGGCCATGCTGGGCCAGTTGTCCCTGCCCTGGGATCCTCTCCCGCCCCAGTGGCACCAGCCCTGGCACTGGAACCCAGCCTGCTGTCCCCCAGGCTCAGTCACACCTTCACCCCAGCACAGGCAGACTGTTAAAGACACCACACTTCTTAAAGTGGGGTTTTAAGAGTTTGGAGAACTTTGCTTTACTGCTGCATAAACAGAAATAAAACTAAAATTGAGTTTAAAAAAAAAAAATCTCACTTCTGCTTGTGAACAATGTTTAACTGAATTCCAGGGTATGTTTCTACCCAACTTAAATAACTGAGTAACAACCAACATCACCGCTACGAGGTTTCCTCCATTTTCTTTCAACCTTTGCCTTTTTAATTATCTATCTATAGGTCTGCATGTGTGGGGTGAATAATGGATTTTTTTTCCTCCATTATACCAAACCCTTTGATCTCTAAAGAATATTAGTGATAGAGCCTGCTCAAAATTTAAATCTCAAATACTGCTGTACAGCACTAAATCATTAATTCAGAAAGGCACAACAATTAACAATATATATTTTGACATAGCAGGCCCTGTTAATTATTAATAACTCAGGTACATGCACTTAATTTGTAACAAAAACTGTTCAGTCCTCTCATCTGTACAAGGAGAAGTCTTCCCTCCTACACCTCTGGGTATTTATAAAGTCAAATGGGTCACATCAATAACTTCACCATCAACAATAGCTTTACAAGTAACCTAAACCAGCCAGATGGATTTCCCTTTTATTCCTATTATTTCAAGCTCTTTGGTGAGTCAAACCTGTACTGTATGTACTGACCTGTAAATTGATAAATGAAACATAAAGTCTTCTTAAGAGTCTGGCAACCAATTTGTTTCCTTCAATCCAGGTAACAGATGAATTCCATTTGTTCTGTTCCCAGCACTGAGGGTGAAATGCTGACTACCAGCAGTTCTGACACTGATTTAAGTGCAGCCAGGATTTTACCTGAGGTATTTTACTCTACTTTTTTTCTTCTTCTTTTCACTAAGATGTATTAGAGACATGAATTCAGATGTTTCTTTATGGTCGAAGTTCTCAGTTTAACAAAAGGAAGGGGAAAGAAGGAGGAAAAAGGTGGAGGGGAGTCCAGGGAATCAAGTGCCCAAAATCGAAAAGAATGCCAGTTGTAACACCCACAGCACAGATTTGCAAAATTTCTGCAATAGGTGCTTGAACTCCTGATTTCGGTCTGTAACGACTCGGGTCCCTCCATTTTAAAAAATCCATTTTCTATTTCAATACTTTCAGCATGTAAATATTAATACTGCTGGAAAGGATCACTATGGGGAGGCCCCTGAGGGCATTAAATCAGGTTAATAGCTGTCCCATTCACGAGATTGCAGAGTGACATGTGTCGGGCTCTGCCGCGCTCTAATGGAGGCAGCAGCCTCGCCCAGCTCCGGGGTGGGATTTAATCCCCCAGGTTCTGCTGGATTAATTCTCATTTGTAAAATTGTGTTTATTTGCATGTGCGAGGCGCTGACGTTGCACACACCTGCTGCACACGCAGTGTTTAACAAAATTGAAATGAAAAACAGCTCTCTAAATCCCCCCAAATACAAAAAGTATTGAAATCCTGTTGCAAAGTCCTTTTCTTAAACTCCTTTTATTCTAAATCCTTTTAATTCTGTCATATAACACTACAGCATTTATAAAATGCTGGAAATCCTGACAAATCACACAATTAAAGTAATGAAAACTGCCCTTCCTGCCAACAAGGCACCACCTTATCTACAGCTCCATTTAGCTAAATGATACATTTGGTTTTTTAAAAACCTAACTTCACTTGGTGTGCTTAAAATTGAAAAAAAAATAAAATCTCTCTGTGGTTAAATGAAATTCCACACAAATCAACATTTAGAAGTTTATGAAGTCAAAAGGTTACCCACATGTAAGCTGAAAGCAGCTTAGGCCCTGTCCTGCTGCTGAAACTGTGAACAGAGACCCCGGGGCCTGCTAAGGCCTCGCAATAATGCCAATCATAAAAGAGTAACAACAACAACAGCAACAGCACATCTTTGTGCAGAATCAAAAGGAAACTCGGAGATTTTCACAGGAACCCAAAAGCTGCTCAGAACTATGGACATGACCCTGCCTTCCCACGAGGGGAAACGTGCTGGGTGAATTTCACACTCTGACCTATTTAGCAGTGCCATGGAGGCACCATGGAGTGGATTTTCCTGGTGTGTAATTCCACTGATCAGTCCCATCTAATAATGCAGTGCTGCTCCTGTTCCACTAAACCCCTCTCACTTCCATCTTTTCCTTGGAAGTCCTGTGGCATTTTGGTCGTGCCCCACGTCGGTGCAGCAGCCAAGCAGTACCTGGGAATGCCCCAGGCTGGAATGCCCCAGGCTGGAATGCCCCAGGCTGGAATTCCCTCTCAGCCCAGCTGGGTGAAAGTTTGAGGTGCACTGATGTGATGATGGAATACAGGTCAGTCCAAAGCTTCAAAGCAATTGGTATTTTACAGGGTTGCACTCCAAAATTCTCCCCTGTAATATCTCCAAAAGCCTTACTTGGAGAATTCCAGTCTGTAATTTCTGTAAGCCACAGACATTACCATTCATTATCCCAAAAACCCCACAGAGCAGTGGGAGAACACCAAAACTCAAACACACACCTGCAATACCCACCTAACAGCACCCCAAACCTCGCTTGTCCATCGTGCAGGGCCAGTCCCTCCACCACACAGACCCTGTGATTATTTTGGCCCTTGGGGATTGAAAACCACTGAACCACCCACGTGGCTGAACATACACAAACCTCACATCTGCCTTCCTTTAAAGAGCAACCTAAATATTAGAGCTCTTCAAGTGTACCTGCACATAAACCTGAGTCAGCTTTTGAGGTTCAAATCTTAATTTTACCAACATCAAAGATGGGTGTAGTGGAGAACAGGGATAAATCTGCTGCAATATTTCAATCCTCTAAGGGTTTTAGTACCTCTAAAGTATTTCTATTTTCTTTTTTTATTTTATTTTTTTCCCTTTTAAGTCAATTTGAGTGAACAGTCCAATTCACTGAGAGATGTAGGGCTATTACACCACCTTTTCGCAAGCAGCATAATCTAGAAAATGGCAATAAACTAATTCAGCTCGCTGGAGGAATTTATTTTCATATTGCTGAGACATGGAAATAGGTTTTACAGACAACCACCGATCTAAACTTTACCACACCAGCCTGTCACCGTGTCCCTTTGAGCAGGAATTACCACACACAGAGCTGCTCCTCTGGCTTTCTGAGTCTCTTGATTGATTTTTAAACTGTGCAGCTCTACCTTAACAAATGGGACAGCACCAGGCAAAGCAGGTATTTGGCCAGGGGCTTGTAAAACGACCTGGGAGAAGTAATAAAAAATGGGAGACTGTAGCACTGACTTACTTCAGAAGGCATCAATATTCTGATTTTGTAGGTAAAAGAACAGCAGAGGTAACTGAAATAAATGTATCATTGCCTCAGCACTGACAGGAAAAATCCAGCCCCCAGCACACCCGGGCACATGGAAACAGCACTAAATCCAGCCCAGCACCCAGGTCTGGAAGTGGAGAAGAGCCAGGCCAGCCCAGCAGCTGTGCCAAGGATGGCTCAGAGGTATCACAGCTCAGATCCTTGTCCCTAACACTGCCAGAGTCCAGACTGAGATGTCCTCGTAGTCTAAATATCAGCTCTGCAAGCCCAACATTTGGTCACAGTGCAAACCTTCAGTCTCCAAAATGCCGTTTCTATTGTGAACTGCACAGAATAATTAAGTGTCTATTGAAGGTAGGTGTGACCTGGCCACAGAGAAGAATTGGTATCTGTGGGGTTCAGCATTATTTACAGAAATCCCTCCAGTTTTTAAGGACATCTCCTGCAGGCTGCAGAGCAGCCCTGCCACGGCCACCAGACATCAAAGTGGTGCTGCAGAGCTGGGCCAGGTCAGGACTGATGGCTCAGACCACAGCAGAGCTGGGCCAGGTCAGAGGTGCTGGCTCAGACCACAGCAGAGCTGCCAGCTCAGAGCAGCTCCAGAGCTGCCCAGCTCCTGAGCTAACAAACCTGCCCAGATCCCAGCTGGCAGTGCCCCAGGGCAGCTCCAGAGCCTGCCCAGGCTCCTGCTGCCAGCAGCACCCAGGACCTGCTGAAGGAGATCCTCTGCATGGAACAAGCCCTCTGAAACAAGGCTTCATTATGCCACAAGCACACCAAGAGGCAGAGGATCTAACATCAAAGGACTGCAGTTTTTTAACAAAATAGTTGACAAACTATTAAGTTCTGCTCCTGTAAAGTCACCAAGTTAAAGCCATGAGCTTTCCTTTCACACCTGGGAATGAGCTGCTTATCACCAGCTAAGATCTGTTTCTAGGAACGTGCCAAATCCATCCACCAAGAGACTCCTATTTTCAATAATTCCCTTTTTACAGCTTTACAGTAAAACAGTGTTTGAGCCTGCTGATGGTAATCAGCTTCTCCTTTACAAATTCCTTTTATTTTGTTCAGAATCATTAAAGCTCATGAGTTAGTTATCTAAGGCCTCTTGTTACAGCTTTACTTTTATCTGATTCCAGATACTGGTCAATGATACATTCATGTACTTTTAATCAAAGATTTATTTAAACCAAGCCATGTAAAAAGAGACCAAAACATGTTTTTAAAAGGTTTGGTTTAATTTAATATGAGCTAATTTGAATAGTTTTCTAATGTAACAACTATCATTGTCAGATGCTAAATATATGGAATTTAGAGGAAGAAAGACAGTAACAGCTTGAAGGAGTTCATGAGTGTAATTTACTTCATTGCAAAATCAAAAACCTGTTTTAATAGCAGAAAAAACACAACTCCCAGGTTCTTCAATTAATTTACTTCATTTCCATTTACACTTTTCTTCCTCCTTTTTTTCTTTCCTTTGAGAGAGGAAGGGGCACAGACATCCATTACCCAATGACACACATAACAGCAAAAGAGCAGCTCGTTGGGAATGATGCAGAGTTCCAGGAAATGGAATAAAGGAACAACAGGCTTGGGAAGTATTTTACTGTAAGTTAGTTTAACCTGTAACAGTTACACAGCCACATATACTTTGTATATTCCTCTGCTCAGGAAATCACCAAAACAACGTATAACGTGTCCATTAAACCACCTTCTTCATTTACTTTGTTTGAAACACACAAAATTAGTAAAATTTACTACGAATAATTTAAACAATAAGATTTTAGGCTGTATTTTTTGAGTTCATTAATTAATTCATAAAATATTACTAGAAATTCTAACCCAGCATAATTCCCAAACACCTTGGTCATACTAAAATCACATTCTTTTCATCCACAAAGTAAAACAACAAATTTAATTTAGAGTCCAACAGTTCTTTCAGATGTCTACAATTAGATTGGGTTTGGATGGAACAGGGTAATATTTTTAGAGGAATTTGCTCATTTATGCACAGTTGCTCAGATTTTGCAGCAAGTTTTTCTGGGGGTTAACTCAACTTCTGGAAAAATGCTGTTAAATTAAGCAGCTTGGTTCAGAATTTGATAAAATAGTATTTAAGCAGTGGCAGAGAGGGGTTGCACTCAAGGGATGATAAAAGTTCAGCCACTGAAAGGGTCAAAGTGAGTAAAGCTAATGTAAAATAAGGAGAAATTCAGCAAATTAGAAACCAGTGCCACCCCAAAACCCAAATTCTGTTGTCTTGTTAGTTTTACAGGAGTGGGAAAGCAGCCTTTTAATGAAGTTCTGGGGAATGATGATGTCTTTAGCCGTGTACTCACTGATCTGAGGGGCTGGCAGGATCCGAGCAGCTCGAACGGGCCCGTGGCGCACCGAGAACAGCTCCTGGGCTTCCCCGCTGATCTGCAAAGGCCAACAGCAACACAAAAAACAGATATGTACCTCCAAATAGATTTGTTTTTAGTAGCTAAGAAGGCAGGGAGAAAGGCATTGTAGGGAAGGACGTTGGTAAGGCTCTGCCTAAGAAACCTCCTGTAAATGAGAACAGATCTTAGAAGTCCTGAATTAACTGCTCATGACCACACAGGTTTTGGAAGAAGCAAGACTTGAAGCTGACTAAAATTCACACAAATTTATCCCACATTTCACGTGGTTCTGAAGAAAAATGCCAACTCAACAGAGATCAAGAGTGGCACACATGGGTGGAAAAAGATGGGAGGATTTCATATATTGGTTCATTTCACACTCACCAGGTGTGAAAACCGTGTTTAAAAATAAGTGGTCAAGCTACTTAAACCTGTCGATGATGGCAACGTTGAAGAGATTAAACCAGAAGCAGTCAAGATGAATTTCCAGACTTCCTGCAATGGTCACTCGGTGGGTTTTCCTAACTGCCTGGTAATGGATGCGATATGCAACGTCAAACTCCAGGAAAATGGCAAACATTATGAAGCTCATTTCCAAATAACCAACAACTTAAAACAGATGTAATGAGTCTCAGAACACAGCCAAGGCTGGCATAAAGTTTTGCCAAACAAGCAGCTTACAATATCAGAAGAGAACATGATTTGGAATAAGGTTCCTAGGAATCAATAAACTATAAACTCAAGTGAACTTTTGGAAATGTCATTTTATGGTTGTTTCCATTTCTTTCTGCACTTCATCTCACACGTCCAAAAAGTTAAAATACTCCTACTGTTTGACCAGCAAATCCCAAGTACAGTACTCCAGGCTCTCAGCTTACAACCAATCCTGCCTGGTTATTTATCATCACTGCTCTAGGTCATGGGGGAGAATGAAACCCACCCCATGAAGCACAATTATAAATAAAATTACTCTGAAAACACCATTTACTACAGAGCTAACCCCCCATCCTGCACACAGTATAGAGAACTACTGCTTTTCCCTGTTAAGCCTGGAATTACACACAAGCTACACAAATGTGGGGAAACAACATTCCAATCCATTTTAGCCCAGCAGTTTATCAATTAATATCACTTTTACTGACACCATCAGAATAATTCCTGATGAACACAAGTTTCCAAACTGCAATCAAAATGAGAATTAACCCCTGGGTCTACCCTGCTCTTATTTTATTAGGCAGATGTTCCAATCACAGCAGATTCTCCTCTTCCCTCCACACACACAACTCTGTAGTACTCCAGCTTTTGCAAAACAAGTTTAATTCTCCCTCAGGAGCAGCTTCTTGACCAGATTCTATACAAGACACTGGAATGATGGTCAGAAATCAACTCAGCAAAGGTTTGCTGATGGCTTTTAACTGATCATGAGCTTGGAGTGCAGTGTGGGGGGAAAAAAAAAAAGCCTCTGGATGAAAACTTCTGTATCCAGAAAAAACAGCTTGGGAAAATGTAGAGCACAGCTAAGCAGAACATGAGGAAAGTTAAAGAGGGACACAGTAATAAAGAGATTTTAAAAATTAAGACAGCAGCACGTTTTCTGTCCATTGGAACACAGCAGCTCTATGAAAAGGGAAAGGAGGAAATGGAAAAGAAGAAAAATAGAAGGGTTTGGAACTATTATTATTGGCAATTAAAGATTTTTTCCCCCAAATCATGAAAATGCTGTTTCACACGTGTGTGCACATCTCAGGCTGTGAATGAAAACAAGAGGGAAAGGAACCAGCACAACAAAGGTACGGAAGGAGTGATTCCCATAAAATATCCCAACCCAGCTCAGACACCTCCTTCTCCTTTTTAACTCTGCCAGCACATCAGCCCCAACTCCAATCTACTTCAAACAAAGTTCCAGTCCCCAAAGGAAGATACACTGAGAGGGCCAAACCTTCTTAACTCAGGTTCTGCTCTTAAATATCCTGAACTCCAGGAGCATGTTTATTCAGCCTGGGGTGCCAAGACCTGGCAGAGCTTAAACCTGAGACTTGCAAAGAAAAGCCTAAAATGTCCAAATACAAATGAAGTTTGTTGGTACTGAAGCATTTAACATGGAAATCCCAGCCCAGCTCTTCTCATGCATATAATGCACTAACTTTTTAATAATTAATGTTCATTATTTAAAAGATAATTTATTATTTTATACTGGGGGAGAATTACAGAAAGGTTAAGTGGAGTAACAAAAGCCACAGGATCCAACAGTGACAAAGATGAGATTACAGGTATTTAGCCCCTGTTTTAAGACCACTTAAGGTTAAGAGGTCCTTTCCTCAGCACCTTTAGGATTCTAAATCATGGAATGGTTTGGGTTCAGCCTCTACGGCTCAAGTGCTGAGCACTTGCTGACTCCTGGGAGCTAAAAAGGAACAAATTTTAAGATTCAGCCCCACTGGAGACTTTGTGATGAAAATACAAGATGCCACCCAACCACCAGCATCTCGTTTGTAAAGAAAATTCAAATTCTCTAACAGGCACAAAATAAAGTTTCCAAAAAAATCTGGATGTGACACTACAACATGGATCACTTTGAAACACTAATATTTAATCTAGCATAGCTTCATAAAGTAACAGCTTTTTTAGGGGATTTAAGTTGTGTGTCCTTAACTGTTCTGTAGGGACAGGGACTCATAGAAAGCACTGCATGTTGTTGTCTGCCATGAATTAGTAAGAGCTTGGTTGTTCCCTGGTTTGCTTGGCACTGAAAAATGCATTAGGGCTTTGAGTTCAAGATTTTCTTTGAATTCCAATTAACTTCTTTCAAACACCACCAGCAGCAGCTATCTGCAGTCTTATAAAACCCTGAGTGAACCGTGGTTAATGCCAATGCCCTTCATTTATCTATGGACAACATAAAACTTCATTGCTGAGGCCACACAGATCCAATCTGCCTGCAAGCACCATCTTCAGGGGACAGAGATCGTGTGGCCTGATCTTCCTGCCACTCCAGCCCTTATCTCACTGCTCAGCCAGCCAATCTTCCCTGTGAATGGGACACTTATCCCACTAGGAGCTCAAGTGGGACGAGGAACTGCACACTGAGGAGAGAACGGCCAGCCTGGGTCAGATGTGGGCTGGCAACTCTCAGCCAAAGGCTCCACATCCCATTACCAGTCCCTCGAGCTCCACAGTCTCACATGCACAGACAAAATATAAATAGAGCTCATGAATTGAAAACAGAGCTCTAAATTCTTCAAAAAGCACCTGTGAGGAACGAGGCTGTGGCTGCCATTTTGGATTGGATCCAGCTAAGTAGCAAGTCCCCGTGGCAGCTCTCAGAGCTCTTAAAAGTTTTTCTTTCCCATTCCAAAAGCCAAGAATATTTCCAAACAGATTTCAAGAATTGGATATTAAGCTGTAAAAGCAGCTTCAGGTACTCGTTGCAGGGAAGAGCGAATCCAAAATGACGGCTCCAAGCTGGTCTGGTAGAACATCTCAGCTTTCCCAAAACATGGGATCAACCACAACTCCCAGACCTACAGGGAAGGCTGGAAGCAAAGGATTCAAATCCCCCAATGAAGTCTTCATTGCTCTCTTCCAATTAAAGGAGGAAGAAGAACCCTCTCCTCCACTTAAGACATCTTGAGCTACTGCTTGAAACATGACAGCCCAGGAGTCTGCAGCACTGGTTAATTTTTGATGACAGAGCTGTATTGTTTGGAGTACACCAGTTTGCACCCATAAAAAAAAGCTGAACAAAGGAAGTTTTGTTCACACCAAGGATAACTAATAGTTTCTAACCAGAGAAAATGGTTTTCACATGGTGAAAAAAATGTAAAAAAAAAAAATAAAAGCCAAACATACACCAAAGTGAAAGAAAATTGAGTTTGGAACTCAATGCTTGAACTGCTGTGCAATTCTAGAAAAGGAAACTGGGGAATGTGTAAAAGGAAAAGGGAATGATCAGGAGGTTGTTTTTAAATATTCTGATGTATGTTTTAAACATAAAGGTATCATGATATGATGTTACAATATGATAATAAGCAATTGATAGATACCACCACCAAATATTGCAGCATATGGGTTAAAGACAACTTCCAGTCATGGTGCTGCTGAAAAAGCAATGAAGGACTGGAAGAAGATGAACAAATTTTATCCCTTTAGTTTAGAAATCCATTCTGCTTTTCCATTCAAACCAAATCTCTGTAATTATCTAGAGACTGGAAGAATTTAGATGCTCAAAGAATGTTACTCTAGTGACTGGATTGAGGATGAAGTTCCACAAAGTACTTTAAATTACGGCAGTGCTAATGGAATCAGAAGTTGTGTAGAACCACAAAATTCCTTGCACACTGGTGCATCCTCAGTGTAAAACACCCAAAGCCTCCGAAAATGATTTGCATAGATGTTTTGCAAAGTCCTCAGACATTTTTCAGGGTCACTAGGTCAGGTCATTACTCCATTTTTCTGAGTGGTACATGCAAGTGGTTCCCTCTAGGAAGAGGTGTGGACAGAGGAAGGATTGCAGCTTGGGATGTGATAAGTTTCTTTTTTAATTGTAACACGAACCATTAAATTAAGATGATTTTTCCACTTCTGAAACTCCAGAGCTACAATGAAAAAGAAAAAAAGCAGCCAACGTGCATTCCCTGCACAGGAACATCTAGAACAGATAGGTGGAAACCACATCGGGCAGAAACCAGTTCCAATTGTCTCTGAAACCTGAAACTGGGAGAAAGGGAAAAACAAATTCCAAACCAAACACACAGCTCCGCTGCACCATTATCAAACAGGAGCTCCAAGCCATATTCCCAGATTCCTCCCCACTTAGCCAGGCGTATTTTAAGCCCACTTTTAACCTTCCCACCCCCATGTGAGAGCAGAGATCAAAGCAGAGCCCTTTGCAGGGACACCTTCCGCTCCTCGTGCGAGGCAGGCTGCACTTGCAAGGCCAGGCTCCCCCAAACACCAGCCCAGACCTTTGAAGCCGCCCTAATGGCATCTCCCATTTGCAAGTCACACTCGTGCAGTCGGAAAGATCTTCCTCCGAGGAGATGTTAATGCGAAAGCACTCAGCCTGCGGGGAGACAGCGCTGGGGAAAGGCCGCGAGGTGTGGCCAAGTCCGTGTAACACCATTAGCCCGAGTGTCGGCTTAGGAGCTGTCATAAACACTTCATAATCACTCACACACAAACCCTGCTGCCTGCAACACGTTATTAAGTGCTGAATAGAGGGCCAATTGTAGGAATAAAAAAGCACAATGCTACAGATAATAGCCTTCCTGAGGAGATTTGCACATAAATGTCAGATTGTTGCTTTTGCAGATTAAGCTGGAGAATGGAGGGTTGGGGTTTTTGGGGGTTTTTTTCTTAGCTGGAATAACATTGCTTAATTACAAGCTAAATAGTCAGCAGGGCCAAGAAGAAAGGTTTGTGTAACAGCAAAGGACACAAAAAAGTGTTGCCAAATAAGCTCTTAAATATTAAGTCAATCACATAACTGCCAGGTTTTATTGTGCTCAGGCTAAGCAAGGGGAAAAAAGGCAAAGGAGAAACAACAATGTGAAAAAACCCCTCCAGTTTATGTTCCCTCCAAATCTGTTGGATAGACAAACCCTGCTCTGTAAAGGCACCTCGCAGGCTGTGCTCTCAGAATTCCCAGGGAGCACACGCAGGAAGGGCTGGCAGAGCGATGCAGTATCTCCACAGCTCACCTTCTAAAGGTGGATGGCAAAATATTTCCACATTTGGCATTTTCTCCACCCCACAGCAGTTCCCCTCAACTCACACTTCTGCAGAAGTTGAACGACACTAAGAGAAGCTGTCCTGCAATTTCATTTTTGTTATTTTTTCTGGAATAGTAAATACTATCAAAAGCTAGGAATTAGGAGGAAGTGAAATATATTGGGGGGAAAAAAACAAAAAAGCCTGGTAATATGATCCTACTGAAAAGAAGGCAAAATCAGGTATTCCAGGGCCTCACTTGTGGCTCATTCAGACAAAAGGAGGAGGAGGGGAAAAAAAAGAAAAGGAAAAGAGAGAAAAAGAAAGAAAAAGGAGAAAAATGCACCCATGACAACACATCTCTTTTTTTTTTTTTTAACAAAACATGGTTCATTTGGATAAGAACATTTCAGCGGGATAAAACAGGGTGTTCTGTAAGGATTCTTGAGCTCAAGCCGATGTGATACTCAGAGTTATCTTAATTAATTAATTAATTGATTGATGAGGGTGTGCTGCCGCTCTTAGCTCGGTGTCCCAGCGCCACCGTGTGGGCTCTTTGTGTAACGCACCCCGAGAGACAATTCCCTGTATTTTGGCTGAAATGTTCCCAAGTTTCAGGTAAAGTTCCTAAATTTTAGTAAACAGTTACAAAATACTGAAATTTAGCCAAGTGTATTAGGTCTCCCTCCATTTCTGTTAAACATTCCTTCAAACGCAAAACCTCATCAGCTTTTCTACTTCCTCATTTCAGCTAATGAGATGCAATCAAGAGGATAACGAGATACAAGAAAGAGGATAACAAGATGCAAGAAAGAGGGGAAAAGCTCTACCACACCCATAAAACTCGATATAACTGGAATTTTGCTGCAGAAATTAACATTATTTTCTAAGCTACTGGTATATAAACACATGTCCTACATAGCTACCTGAAACGTTGTAGAAACAGTTGTAAAAATGTTTCTTGAAAAAACAGTGTATTTTACAAAGGGAAAGAACTCCATCCTCTCTGCTTTATTCTGAAGGACAAGGTGTTGTGAGCAATTTTGCTTTTTAAAGTTCAGAATTTTACGACCTACTGTACTCAACTTCATTCTCTCATTTCAAGAATTTTGGGGGGAATTCCCCAAATGAAGACCACGTGCCCATAAACCACTCTGCAACACAAACCAGGGGGTGGGGATGACAGCACGAAATCAAACCCATATGCACACAAAGGCCTTCAGAAAATTAAAATTGCAAATCATGTCTATGACAAACATGTGATTGTAAAATGCTATTAATAGTGTCATACTTGAATTCCTGGGACAAACAAATCCTGTTGGTGTTTTTCCACCCTTACTCCTTTCTGTTAAAAAAACAAAATCTGTCTCTTTTTTTGGGCTACAAACTATTCCAGAATGGCAAACACTGCTCCCAGTTTGAGTCTGGAAATGTACTTAGCAGGAACAATGTGTAAAAAGCCCTCAAAAATCTGAAGGTACATGAACTGAAGTGTTTGAGCTATGCTCAGGATTATCTGAAGATAAGCACATTACACACAATCCATATGACATTGGTGGGAAGTGTTGGCTAATAGGAGAAATTAAGGTTAAATATTAAAGTTATAACACAACACTGACGAAAAATAAGGAGAAGGAAGGAGGGAGGTGAGCTCTGTACTCACAGGTATGCTCCAGACTTGCATCCCATCACTGTATCCAATCATCAGCAGCAATGGGGGCTCATTCCCAGTGCTGTGGATTTCATGGAATTCCATATTCCTGGATGTATCTGAAACGGGGTTCAATAGCAAAGCCATTACCAGCTGGTCAGGATCAAGCCCTCAGCAATGTGGGATGGTGTTTTCTCAATGCCCATTTCTGCTGTCAGGACTAAAAGCAACTGAAGTGCTTTACATTTTTATGCTGCACCAGTACTGAAATACATTCTTGCATGCAAAGCTCACTGTTAAAGTTTCACAAAGAGAAAGCTTCAACAATTAAAATGATGGAGAAAAAATTTCTGGATAACAACATGGTCTAAGAGAAAAGGGTGATTGATTCCCCACTCAGACCTGAGCTCTTCCACCTGTTTATCCCTGTTCATTTATTTTTTTAAGAAAGGTTAGGGATGGAGTGAGAGAGAACCTAAATCAGGGTTATTAGAACTAGAAATTACCTATAATCTGTGCATGGCTTTATGGCCATCTTTAGGCCAGTTAAGGTTTGTTTGCTTGTGGGTTTGTTTTCCTTTCATTTAAAAAAAAATCTCAGGCATTCCCTTTTTAGGTTCATATAACAAAACTCTTTGGCATTTTCCTTCAGAATCCTTCATGTTGTGTTTAAATTTATTTTATGCAGCCTGTTCTGACTGGGCCTGGACACATCCTCTTTCATCACCCCAAATAAATCTTCTCTGTCTCTGATGCTTCCATGCTTTCAGTGAGCTTTGTTCATTCTCCTATGGTTGAAAACGTCATTTAAGAGGAGTTTTACTCAAGAAAATCATAATGCTTATGATTCTTGTATTACAGAGAAAGCTGACTGGAATTATTGCACATGGACCCAAGACCCACATGAACAAGTGAGAGACAATGAAGCCATACCATTTAAATCTGCACTTTCAAATCTGACCCAGACGATTTTCTCCTTTTCTTCTGGTGGGGTGCCACTGTAGGCCTGGACAAAAAGGTTGAAATAAGGAAGTTTAACACTGCTTTTTCTCCCTCTGTAAGAAGGAATTTAATTAAAAATCACAAACATGATTCATGAATCTTATTGTCACCAGTATTCACACAACATAACCATGCTGAACATCACCCACTGATGTAGGAATGACAAAATATTTATCACAATCATTCTTCTGGGGCAGGTAAGAAATGCCACGTGACTTAGAGTGAGTTAATAAAATTAAACACAGTGGCTTCTACAATCTTTAACTTCACAGTGTTGAAGGTTCTCACATGAGGTGTTTTATCATTAAAATGCTCTTTAATTCACTTAAAAGCTTTGCAAGCCAGACTGAGGAAAGAAAGGAACCTTTACTACACAGTCTGTATTACTGACACCTTTCAGTTCTATTTGTGACAACTTTAATACAGTCTTTTAATAGAGAATAAACTCCAATTCCAGGAGAACAGATCCATGTTTCAGTCCTGTGTTCTACAGATTCCCATAAAAAGATGAGAGACAAAAAGAAATTGTGGAGTGAGACTTGCAGTGTTTCCAAACTGGAGGTTTTACAGTCCTCAGGAGAAGCTGTGGTAGCAGGAACGTGAGCTACAGCAGAAATACCATCACTGCCAAATGAATTATAACAAAATACTGAGCAGTATTTGGGATTAAATATGAACAGATCTTGTATAATCACTTTATACATGCCAGAAAAGCAATAACACGAACTAAAAATACAAATGTAAAAAATCAGTGTGGGGTTTACTTTTCAAAACAAATCACATTCCACGCTTCCAAGGCAAACTGATTTGTAAAATAAAACACAGACTGTATCCTTTAACCAGAGAGGGGTAATGGGAGGCTGTGGAATGCAGCAATCTCTTAACTGAAACTTTTTTAAATTTAATTTTTAACCTGAGTTTTATTTTAACCCTGAGTCCAAAACGCATTTCACAAATTGATACTAGTGAGGGCATTGTTTTTATTTTATTATAGTATAAATACACTGGGAATTCCTAAGAGGAAATTCATGAGGAAAGAAGACACTAACTAACCAAGATAATCCTTGGAACCAGAATCAAGATCATCTCCTGAAGGTACAATCAGCTGCAGTGCTCCTCCACCACGGACTACAGCTTTCCCAAAGAGTAAAACAAAATTTGTTCCCTTCTGCTGCTGGGAGGTCCACGGGCAACCAGGAAGGGACCACTCCAGTGCCATATTTATTATATAAAAGTATATAAAATGTATAAATACATATATTTTAAAATAATACATCTGTTTATTAGATGAAGTAATAAATCTACAAAGCAGACTGAGGATTCCTGGCTCTGCTTTGTGCACTGAAAAAAGCAGTTTTAAAGATCCACACCCTACCTGAGGCACAACATCTTGGAGGAAGGTAACAACACTTTCCATGTACGACTGTTCCCTGGAAAACAGGAGGAGAATTTCAGCCAAAGAAGTCCAGAAATGGTCACGAATACATAAAATTAGATCAGCAAAAGGAAACATGGGCAACCTTCAGCACATAGGAAAATACTAAGTATGCAATGCAGGCACTTAATTTTACTGCCAAATTCTGATAATATAAATTGTGGGCTGTAAGTAATGAAAGGGCTAAGTAAAAGTAATAAAAGTCTGTAAAAAAAGCTAAGTGATACCTGCTGATGGAGTAACTGCTTTGGGGGGAAAGTATAAAATCTAAAATCAAGGAATAAGCCATGTTCTCCACATCAGAGGGGCCTGAAGTGGCACAGGGATTTGGAAATGATTTCTCAGTATTTTTTCTACTTGATTTGGCTCTTACAACATGAAAATGAGGATTTAAACAGTGACAAGGAGCTCTCCTGGTGGGACAAGCAAACCTCCAGAGCTCCTGTGCATGGTGGACAACGCTGGAGTACGTGGCAGTGCTCAGGGGCAGGGGATGGAACAAAACCCTCCCTAAGAATAGCAAGGAGAGGTATTTTCAGATAAGATTTTATGGCTTGGGAAGCTTATTCCTTCTTGGAAGTTCATTAGCAGCATCATTGAGGATAGTTTATAGTGCAAGATACATTTGTTGGGGCAGATTTAAACTAATGCTTTGAGTAGCTTACACGAGTGGTGAGTCCCTTGTGTAACTGCTGAGTAACCACAGCGTGGGCTGAGTGCAGCACACAGATGGTGTTGAAACTGTGCAGAAAGTTGGTGCTTTGTGGCATGAGGAGCACTGAGACACGCTGGCAACAAGAACTACCTTCAGAAAGTCTGAGACTATTTAAGTCCTGTAGGCAACAGCTTTGGCAGCCCCGAAATTAACTTCTATGCTGTCGCAATTTTTCCTGTGCTAACTCAAGATTTCTCATAGCAACAAAGGAGAACTGTAAATTAGGAACTCTGAATGCCCAAAGGTGCTTTTCTTCTGAAGCTGTGCAAGATTGTTTTAATAAAAACAGGAGTGTTTAGCACTGAAAAATGAAGCACTCTGGAGAATTTAGCACTGCGCACAACTATAGAGAAGATACTTGAACCCAAGTGCTGCAAAACCTCTTTGAAAACAGAGATAAACCTAAAAGATAAAGTTTTACGCTCCAGAAACACTCTTCCAGCCCACAGCCAAACCAGACTTTGCTCAGCAATCCCAGGATTTCTGCATCCCAGTTTGTCCCACTCAGCTTTAGGCTGAGGCCTTACAAACGAGCTGTGGTTTCTTCTGTGCTGATTCTACTCTGATTTATGTAGGTCACCCACACTGCCCTTGCACACCTTTATTAAAATGCCTGGCCACAGGTAGAGTATTAAATACAGTGTCTGAAGCTGTCCTGGGAATGCCAACCAGCCAGAGTCACGCTGCCTTCATGGGTCAGCTCACGGAATGCACTTTTTTCCCCTCTCCCCAAGCACATCTTGAACCAAAGTTGATGTTAGGGAGGTGTTTTACTCAGAGTCTGTGCTCTAAATCTCTCCTGAAGCTGAAAAACTTCCAGGGAGATGTCTTTAAAGTGGTTAAAAACAACATAACCCACAAAAAGGCCCAATCTTTCCTTTAATAATGATGTAGAAACTTGACATGAGCAGCAGAATGCTGCTGAGTGCTCAGAACACTCAGATTCATCAGAGTGACATTTTTGAGACACAAACAGGTACCTCAAGAATAAGACAATATATTTAAAAAGAACAGATAATCATCTTCTCAGAGTGTTTTTCTATTATATTTTTAAGCATATTTTGAAGGAAAGGTCATTACAGAAAGAAATGCATTTGTTGAGGAATTCTGCCACTTTAAAAAAATGGCTGCAAGACAAACCTCTAACATAACTTTTTGTGCTACAACAATCAGTTTCTTGTGCTCTTCAATAAAAATAAAGTGAATCTTGTTTCTGGAAATACAGAGTTTTCTCCAAGGGCACAGTAACACCCCCTGAAGTGGACATTTCCATACGGTGCCATTTTGCAGCAGCATCAGCATCCCAAGGAAGAAAGAAAAACTGCTACAAAACTCATTTAACAGACAGAGAACAGACCATGAATCTTCTAGGCTGTCTTACAGCCAAAAAGCTCTTTTGCCATGAAAGCACTCCCAGGTGAACACAGTGAAAATCAGGATACCCAAGCACAAAAATTGTCCATCAGGCACTCTGACCAGAAGGATGGAGCTTCTTCCTTTAGTCTTGGTTTTGTTGTTTTAAGTAAAAAAAAAAAAAAAAAATCCACCATTCTCCTTCCTGAAGGACTTTAATGACAAGTTTTGTATGTTTTGATACACCCACTCCTGGGACAAGGTGTTATTAAAAAGAACAGCAAGAAAGGAACACGTGTAGCACATCCCTCTGGCCTAAGGAAGAGGTTGGCATCACTTTTCTACATTGCAAGGTTTGTACAGCAAAATGGTGCAAACAACAACAAAACTTGGCAGTATGTTAGCTTTTAAATACACAGCTTTGGCTTATAAGTGCAAAGCATCCCACTTAGGGAGCCAGCTTGCACCCAGGAGACAGAAATGCCACGTGTGTTGACTTTATTGGACAACAACACCCAACGCAACAAAACTGCAGCATCAACACAAGCTGGCTCTGGGTGGGGGGAAAAACCCAACCCAGCTCAGGCTGGGCTCTTCTACAAGAAAATCAAACCCATTTCAGTAAGGGCTGTTCTTCTAGAAGGTTCTTACGTGGCAGCTTGCGGGCGAACCACCACTCCTCCAGTGCAGCGGCTGGGGCGGCGCGGGGACTCGGTGGCCATCGTTCCTGGGCACGCACCTGCAGCACACACAGCCACGTTTAATAGAACCTCCACAGCATTGTTTATCACATTACTTCTTGGTGCATTCTTCAGGGTGGTAACAGAGAAACTTCGCTTTCACAGACCCGCAGGCCTCTTTACAGCGCTTTTTTTAATAAGAAAAAAAAAAATCATGCACCAAACTGGCAACTTCTTCAATTGCTACAGCTCCTGGAATGTTTCTCAAAAACAAACAAACCAACCCCACAGACCTGCATGATAAAGTGAAAAATTATCTCAAATTGTACTAGGTGATCTTTAAGGAGCCCTCCAACCCACACCATTCTGTGATTCCATGATTAAAGATAGTGGTACAGGTACACAGCTGTCATCACCATTACATAAACCCACTATTTACTAATGGGCTGCTGTCTTGGAAAATAATTATATAAAAATAACGTGCAATCGCAGTTGCAGCGTACTGTACTCTTGAAAATACGGGTTACATTGCAGCTCACACATTCTACTGCTTGATGTCAGCTTTTTGTGCCACCCTCAAGCTTTACTTCACACATCTGTTCTCCAGGGGAATATTCTGTGTGACATTCCCACAGACAGAAAGCACTTGAGGAGCACCACAGATCCCAGCCAGCTCTTCAGTGAGCCCCTCAGCTGCTCTGTTGGGTCCCCCCACCCCAAAACTGTTGATAAAGTAAAAGAAAAAGGCAAATCTCAAACGTGGTATCGGATAGCAGCATCATTTCACGTCAGGGCAGACTCTGCCAGGGCCAGCTCATTAAGGGAGGCAGGGCAACCACTCAGAAATCAGTAGCAAAATAATAATTAATAACAAAGCGTTCAGCAACACAACAGCAGCCTGACACACACGCCGAGGAACCCTGAAAGCCGAAATGTCACGGAAAGGATGAAATCACCCCACGGACACCTGCGCCTGCCGTGCCCTGAGTGCCAACACCTTGTGACACCCCACCCTGAGGGGAAGGGAGCACCGGAACAGATTTGAGCTCCTGATCTGGGCCTCGGCACAGCCGCGCCTCAGCTCGGGGCACCTGCGGAGCTGCCACGGCGGGGCAGAGCGGCCGGGACTCCGTCCCCTCCGGAGCCCTGACAGCGGCCGGGCCGGCCTGGGCACCCTCCGCCGCCGCTATTGAGCAACTCCACACCCAAACATCCGCCCTGCCCGGCCTCTCTCCCGCCGCCGCCCGGTGAGCGGGGCCGCGGCCTCCCGGAGCGCGCCCACCCCGCCGGCCGGGAACCGGGCCCCTCGCCTCACAGCCCGCGCCCTCCGGCCGCAGCTGCCGGGGGTCCCCCAGGCCTCACGG
>VZRQ01001798.1:317085-332453 GCA_013397975.1 Machaerirhynchus nigripectus
AATTTACCATCCGTTTCTGGGGGGGGGGGGGAAGCCACAAAACAACAAAACAAAAACCCTCTGAAGAGCTCTGCTTTATGTTAACGGCTCAAACTTGCAGCCTCCAGAAAGACCTTATGTCATAATGTCTCTTCCTCTAACAAAGAACATCAAATCAACCAAAGGAAGATAACAAGATCTCCCAGTACAGAAAGAAAATGTTCTTTACAACAACATGTGTTGGAACAAATTAACCTTAAAAAAGAAAATAAAAGCCCAACACCACCACAACCAAACAAACCCAAACCAAAGCACCCTCTGTCAGGACCACACTCACAATCTGCAGTCCCTGGGCTGGGCAAGCTACACAAGCACCTGGCAAGGCAGGAAGAGAAACTGCAGCCCAGAATTAAAAATTAAGGGGATGTGTTGGGTTCTTTCTCTTTTAAACCTCTGGTTCCCACTCTGGTTCCTCTCTCTCCCAAAAGGCTGCCTTGGATTTTGGGGAGGATCTCAGAAAACTTTGAAGAAACAATGCACTTCAAGGTTTGTGAAGTTACAGTACTAACTTCTTCCACATTGGGGAGGGAGCACAGATCAACAACTACCAATAAACAACATGAATTCTGAAAATTCATACATTAACACTCTGCCTTTGGCGTTCCAAAGTCTTTCAAGAAACATTGCTAAAAGTCGGTCCATTCCTCCAAAGCTTTGCACGTGGAAGCATTGAGGACATGTTATAACTGTAGCTTTCACAGAATATCCTGAGCTGGAAGAAACCCACAGGGGTCATTGAACGGCAACACCAATCTCAGTAATAGATTATTTAGACATACACAGTAAAAATTCAAAATTAAAACAAAGCAACATTAAACAGTGACGTAAACTGACAGGTCAGGAGTTTGTAGAAGCATTTCTTAATTTCTGGACAGCGTCTGACTGCACCGCTGCCCCAGGGAGCTGGGGGAAGGCAGGAAGGGACCGCAGAGAGCCCTTACCTTGAGCGGGGGCGTGCAGCAGCGGGAGGGGGTGAGGCCGCTGGCGTCGGGGCTGCTGTAGCTGGGCCCCTCGGCCAGGTTGAGCACCAGCTCCTCGTCGCCGTCCCAGCGGCCGCGCTCGCGCAGGGGGGCGATGCAGATGACGATGGCGCTCGTGTTGTCCGCCCGCAGCATCCGCTGCCTCCAGCGGCCCAGCGCCCGCCCCACCAGCATCCGCGCGCACGACTGCCGCGCCTCGCCCTGGGGACACACAGGGGGGACATGGGTGTCACACAGAGCCACTGGCACGCAGGGCAGCATGCAGGGCTGGCACACAGAACCACCAGCATCCGCGCGCACGACTGCCGCGCCTCGCCCTGGGGACACACAGGGGGGACATGGGTGTCACACAGAGCCGCTGGCACACAGGGCTGGCACACAGGGCCACCAGCATCCGTGCACACGACTGCCGCGCCTCACCCTGGGGACACACAGGGGACACGGGTGTCACACAGAGCCGCTGGCACAGAGGGCGGCACACAGGGCCCCCAGCATCGGGCATCACACAGGGCATCCCACAGAGCTGGCACACAGAACCACCACACAGGGCCACCAGCATCCGCGCACATGACAGCCACGCCTCACCCTGGGGACACGGGGGACATGGGTGTCACACAGCCGCTGGCACACAGGGCGGCACATATAGCATCCCATGGAACTGGCACACAGAGCCACCAGCATCCACACTCACGACTGCTGTGCCTCAGCCTGGGGACACACAGGGGACACGTGGGTGTCACACAGAGCCACTGGCACGCAGGGCGGCACACAGGGCGGCACACAGGGCTGGCATGCACAGCCACCACACAGAGCCACCAGCATCCACACACACAGAGGACTGCCACACCTCGCCCTGGGGACACAGGGAACACGGGGTGTCACACATGGCATCACACAGGCCCAGCATCACACAGGCCCACCGTAACACAAAGCCACCACGTCACCTCATGCCACACACATTCCTACAAATCACGCCCCAAAGCACCTCCAGAAATCCTAATTAAAACATGTTTTCCTTCTTAAATACACCTTGAAATCAGTTTGTGATATAATCCAGACATATACAGTGCTTTAAACAGTATAAAGAGCTTGTAACACATCAGTAGCTTGTAATAAGGTTGGAACACAACCTACAGTCTTTCCCAAGTCCCTCACAGGGTTTGCAGAGTGTTTATGCTCTGATGCTCCAATATAAATTCTCAACTGTTTTGTAAAATAAATCCGAGAATAATTTAATTCAGTCTAAACAGTCTGCATTGTAACATGCACCTTAATGTGAAATAAATTTAACATTCGGACAGCATTTTGTGTAACTTCCTTAGAGAAGAAACTCATTGTATCCTTTATTACTCACAACACCCTGATACTCAAATTTCCCCAAAACAACAAGCAAATATGTTAACACCCGTGGTATTTAACATCAGCCACACTGTAACAACTTTCATCTTGTGGCAAAACCATCACTATGCCTAAACCCCACCAACTCCGTGGGGTACTTCTCATCCCTACCAGACTGAGCAATTTTTACAGGTAGCAAGTATGAAATTCCCACACTGACTTCTGGCCCCTGCTCTCACCATGAAATACTTCTTCTCCTCATGATCCTGGCACATGGAGATGGCATCCTGAGGTGGGATCATGTTCCAGAGCCCATCACTGCCAAGGATGATGTACTTGTGCTTCTGGGGATCGATGGTGTGCACGCTGGTGTCGGGCTCAGGGGACACAACAAATTCCCCACTGTAGAAGTCGTAGCTCCAAAGATCACCTGGCAAAGCAGGAAATGGGTTGGAATTGTTACGCAACACACAACAAATCTCACTCCTGGAAAACAGAGGAAAACGTCCCCAGGAAAGCCATCACCACCAGCCTTGAGTCACCAGCATGAACACAAAGAAATTCCAGCTCAGTCACTGCTCAGCTGCTGCCACCTTCTCATCATATTTAACCTAAATCAGGCTGTATTCAGAGGTCTTCTATTCTCTTAAAAGAAGTATTTGTGGGAAAAGGAGAAATGGAGCAGATTGATACCTAGAAAATGGTGAAATCTCAGTTACTCTCCAAATTAAAACCTATTTGAATTAATCAAATTCTCCTTAAACAGAAGTAAAACCTTGCTTTGTTGATCCCACACCAAACGTGCAAATATTTTTGCGTGCAGGTGCCACAGGGAAGGGACAAAGGAAAAAGCAAAGGAGGAGACTGAAGCATTTCCCCTGTTAAATTCCCTTTGCCATTCCTTTTCCTCCCACAGCACGAGCACCACTTGCAAAGCCACACGGGGCTCTCTGCAGCTGAACACCATGTGCCAAGTTCAGGAGTTGGAGAGAAGCCACAGGAACACAGGCACTGCCTGAGCTCCAGCAGGAAGGCAGAAAAATCAGAGCTCAAGCCTCTCCCTAGGACGGCCTCACGCAGGGAACATTTCTATTTTTAAATCTCTCTCACTGTGTGAATGAGTTTGGGGTCACCTCACCAGAAACAAAGCTGAACAACACATCCGAGTCAAATCATCTGCTGGTTCAAGAGCTCCCTCCAAACCATCCCAAAGTAAAAACCACTCCAGCAGAAAAACGCATTTCCACATCAATTTATTTCAATTCTATTCATCAAGTACACTTGAAAAACTAAAAACCTTTTCTAAGGCTGGGCCTTCAAATCAAGAATGGTAATAATTTGCCCTAACACCTCTTTTCCTAATTTATTTTCATGTTCACAAACAGCTTCCTGTAGTGATAAGCAACAGTATTATTACTTGCAAGCACTGGCTCTATTTTTCTGTGCAGAACACACATCTCTAAAAGCAGAAATTAATTAAAATGTCAGAGTTGAGCAGCAAACAGAAGCTCCACAACTCAAACTCAAGAGTAAGGTTTTGTCAGGGCTCTTCCTTTGCTGGACAAAGCCTGGAGCTTCTTCCACATCCATCAGCACCCTTTTAAAGACAATTAATAAGCTTTTTGTCTTCCTCCTTGCCTCCATTAGCTTTGCCTTAAGCTATCAACCAGTTGAAAAGACTTTTCCAGAATCAGGAAAGGGAATACTTCAACTCAATTACCCCACTCCACCGCAGCCAGCAGGGCCGGCCCATCCTCATTAAAGCCCTGATTCTCCCCGGCCGCAGCAGCAGCAGCAGCAGCAGCAGCCCCACAAGCACATGCTGCTAATGAGTGCTAATTAAAAGCCAAGCCTGCTCCTACAGAGGTGCACCCGGCTGCCACAGGCTCCCAACAAAGCCAGCTGGCAGCGAGATCAAAATAAATACTGTAACAGGAGAGCTGAGCTCCGGCACGGCAATTATTGGATGGGAATTGCCACGGGAAGTCCTCCCGCACTCAGTTTCTCACATCGATCACTCTGTCGTGGCCACAGCAGGTAAAATAAACAAGAGCAGCATCAATTTCCAATGTACATAATATTTTTACATGTCCATTTCTCAGTTTGTTCATATTCATGTAGGAGAAACGACAACGTGTTATTAGCTGAATCGGTTTTTTAATTAAAAATACTGTGCTGGGTGATAAAAATAACCTGATGTTCATTAATTTGTCATCATGTCCATCTGCTGCCCTTCCCCAGGAAACAGCCAAGCAACCATCCCACGGATTTCAGGGGATCTGCTCCAAGAGGAAGGCTCCTCACCACAGGGATAACTGGGAATATCACAGTGCTCACAAGGCCGACCCCAAGGACCACGAACCTGCTGGAGGGCACAGAGTGACTCTCAGATCCTTCCACTCTGAGCCCACCAAGGCCAACCCATCTCACAGGGTAAGGGACATGTCTTTTATTTGTTTATTTCTTTTCCCTGAAGAGCAGAGCTCCCCAGCCTAAGCCAAAGCTTTCTGGAGCTGTGCCCAGCTGTGTCCCCTCCGTGCCCAGCTGGAGAGCTCAGCATCCCCAGGAGCACGAGCTGGGAGAGGTGCTTTCCATGGCAGCCTCTGTCACAGCTCTGGGAGGGGAAAAGGGAGAGGAGAGCAGCCAGAAAGCAGAGAACACGTTTCCCTGAGCATTTCAAAGTGCTCTGAAGTCTTTAATTCTGTTCCAAAGCAAGCAGACAGAGCAGTGACCCTCTGGCAGCCTGGGAAGCTGGGATGTGCCAAAGGCTGGTGTTACAGGGCTGGAATGCCTGGTAATTAAACTGCCATTTGGGAGCCAGACTATTTTTGTTCTGAATTAAAACCCAAACATTTACAAAACTCTTGACAATCTTGTTCTTTAAAAACTTACACACTGGGAGTATTTCTTTCAGTGTGAGGTTTGCATATTTACTTTCCAAAAAAAAAAAAAAAAAAAAAAAAAATNNNNAAAAAAAAAGAAATTATTAATGTAGTTCCTTCCGTATCTTCCAGAAAAACCTGTTCCTTAATCCTGACTCAAACCAGAATAATATACAGAGATCTACACAGCATCTTACAAAATGAAATAGATGTTTGAACTCAGATAACTGAAAGAGCAGGAAACTAATTTAAGCTGCCTGTAAGAATGTATCAAACTCTGCAGTCTCTCTTATCTGCTTACTGTTACCTTATAAATACAACAACAAACCTACTTCTAAGTCAACTGCTGCCAGGGAAGTAATTGAAGTTACAAACAAAAACACCCATCACACTAGTGGGCTGGACTGGATTAAGCCCAAAGCCTTCTTAGAGCAAAAGCATGTCCAGAAATCACATAAATCAAGTCTTTCATTTCTGTTTCTGGAGATGCTGTTTTGCATATAAAAAGAGCTTTTGGTTTTAATAGAGGAAAGAAAACTTTACTTTTATAACTCAGTCCAGAACAAAACCCCAGTTTGATTAATCCCAGAGCTTTTAAAATCAAAGTTTTTCTCCATGAGGAGCCACAGGTGCCCTCACATGAAGTGTGTAACACACAGATCCCCAGAGCAAAGCACACACTCTGCATTTGGCACAGCACACTTATTATTTTGTCTCAGGGCTGGAGAAAATTGTACAAGCTACAGCAAGACATCCTAAGGATAAGAAAAGAATCCCAAATGCACCCCAAGTTTGTCTGGTTTTACAGAGATAAAACAGAAAAACAATTATCAGTAGAAGCTGGAAATTGATGTGCAGTACTTAAATACAACTTATAAAATTCCATGTGATTGATCTTCACGGTGGTGCCTACAATGGAGCAGGAAGGAAAAACTGAGTGGCAGCTGTGCCCACTCTGGTAATTAAAAAAAATAGTTAAATGCACATAAAAACCCCTAAAAACTTATACAGGAATTTCCTCATATCATTTGAGGTCAGCCACAGCCTCTTCTCCAGGATTTTATGGTATGTGCATTCGGGGAGCATCACAAAGCAGTGCTGGCACCCACTCAGCTGTTCTGGAAAACAGCTTCCCTGTCCCTGTCAAAGATTCCTGCTGCAGCTCCACATGGATTCCCTGTTCTGGTACAGAACTCCTCCTAGAGGGCAGCAGGAAATTCCTGTTCCTAGCAAGAGTCAAACCTGTACGGTGGAGGCTGCTCCACCTAAAACACAGGGGTGAGTCTATTACATTCCTACATAAAAAACCAGGGAAAGGAGAGTTCACGTTCCCACACGAGGGAGTGGTTGAACTAACGGGTTTCTGGCTCAGGTTTCATCATTCATTCATTTAAACACCTCCCAAACAGCTCCAGTAGTGCCAGGCAATCCCTCACTACAGATCCATGAGTATCTATTACAAGGGCAAATTAGTATACAAAAAAAAGATGTTCTCGTTGCCCAGAAAAGGTCAGCAGAAGTAGCTGTGAAAATACAGAACTCTGCTACAGCTTAAAATGTTTCATTGGAAGGCACAGAAACCTGCTGTGTACATTAAAGCAGCTTACAGATGCTTTACAGAGCCAGCACAAAGCCCAAATATTTCTGGCTTGTTATGGGGCTATAAATAAATTAAGCATTATTTAAATACTTAAATACAGCCGCTGTGCATACCACAAATGCTTATTTTAGGGCAGAAGGGCACTTCTGACAATCAGAATGGGAAAGGGGATGTCAACAGAATTAATCTGGCCAGAAGGATTTCTTCTGCACCAGGATTTTCTGCTGGCTGAATATTTGACCAATGCAACTCTTCCACAGTGCTGGGACCAGCCTCCCCCCCTGTCTGGCTCCCAGTTGCAATCACAGGAACAAAAGATGCATCAAAATTAAGTGTCCACTTTTTGCAATCCAGGAGGAACACCTCCTCTGTCCTGCAGGAGGGAACAACAAGGATGTGTTGCTCAGGGGATGAAGATTTATTTGCTACTCATCAATTAACTCCAAAGGATTGACTCAAACTCTCAAGTCAGTTTTACCAACCACAAAATAAACTCTATCCTACCTAAAATGTGACACAAAAAGGTTTTCAGATACTGAGAAAAAGTCCTTAAAATTAAAGTTGTACATTTTCAGGCACCTGTGACTCCTTGCTTGACACACAGCTGACTTTTCCATGTTCTTTATCGCTGCAAAATTCTCCTTAACCCTGGACAAAGCCCTGTGGCACAGCTATTCCTGCCTGTGAAATCAGACACAGCAAGGCTCTGGAATGATCCAGACCCTGCTCCCAGAACAGCCTGTCCCCATGGGCACTGCCAGCTGACCCAGGAACACTGACAGCACTGCCACAGGCCTGCCAAGCTGCCAGCAGGGAATTACAGCACAGCACAGCTCTTATAGGTAAAAACCACAATCCCATAAAATCAAACCTGTTCTGGGTATATCTGCATAGAAGATTCTTCACTGCACAAAGGGAAAAAACAAAAAGCCAGAGATTGGCATTCTGCAATGAAATTTAAGGGGAAAAACAACCAGAAACACTAACACTCATGGGTAAGAGTCACCCAATAATTCACTTAAGAAGTACTTCCCAAAAACCATTCATCACAAGTTTTCTAGTACTGCAATATTCCTTTATGTCCTTGGAATGAGGTGTGCCCCAAAGACAGTTTCTCACTTCAGTGATCCCATAAAGGCAAGTTATAGCTAAACAGATTTGACTTTCATCCCCTTTTACACCAAGCCTTTTAAAAAAATAAAAAAAGATTCTGCACAAAAGAAAGACTGAAGGAATTCATACACCATCCAGCAAAACTGAATTTCTGGTACAAATGAAAATGTACAAGCCCTGTGTGTCTCCAGGAGGGAGAGCACCTTGCTCTCTTTCTTACTGAGATAATGGGACTGTAATTTTTGACTAGTTGGTGGTAAAATTAAGTCCCATCCTTGTAGGGCTGGCACTGAAAACCCTGCAAGTTGTAAGGCACGTTCTTCTCTCCCCAGTGCCACCTTTTACAGCTTCATCCAAAAAATAAATAATTACCCTATTTAAAATACACTTAAAAGGCCCAGACTTCCAGAAGGCAAGCGAGGAAACCCCTCTAAACTCTTGTGTTTTGGCAACCCGGGGGATAAGCTGAGCTCAGGGGACTCACCGAGGGCCCTGGCCACAGCCAGGAAGGGGATCTGGTCGATGACGGTGCTGCGGCGCACGGGGCCGTTGTGGGTCAGGCGCGGCCTCTTCCACACCACGCGGTTCACCCCGGACTTATTGATCACGCTGAAAGCACCAGAGAGGGCAGAGGTTAGACAGCAACAGCAACGAGGAAGTTGGTGCCAACGAGGCAAAACCAGCTAAATATGCAAATGTGGAGGCGATAATGACGGCACGCTCAGGGAAGTCCACGGCACAGTGAGGTATTTCCAAACACACAACAGCACTTCGACAATTCCATGTAAAGAAAGTGAGAAATGAAGGGGTGAAGAACATAAAGCAAAGGAATGAAGACCTGGAAGAAATTCTGGCTGGTTACAACATATGCAAGAGTGTCTTTAATCTGTCAGGGACAGAACAGAACTGGATTTGCCTCCCTCAGATGAGGGCCACCAACACCAGCTACCTCAGGTGTAAACACCACACACTTCCTCCTTCCGTCTTCTCCATCTCCCAAAGTTTGGCAGCACAGGGCAGCACAGCATAGTTGAAACAACAGAAAAGAAAGGAGCAGCCTCCTGAAAGGATTTGCTTAATGGAAGGAATACCGAGGAGGCAGACACAAAAGAGGAACTGTGCCCAGTTGGTGTCTGCAGGAAGCAGGAGATAGGGAGAAGGGCTCTGCATTTGCATGTGAACACCTGCTCCGAGGCACTGAGCACTGGTTTAGATGCACTGACCCGGAAGGCACTGGAGAGTCAGAAGAGCTACAGAGTGAATAACTGGGGCAGCTGTGTCAGGCAGGGGAGAAAGAAGAATGGAGTATGAACCATCAAGGAATAAGAGCTAATGAAACCAGGAACTAGCAAAGCTTGGTCCCGACCAAGTTAGGACCTAGATACTTGAAAGTTCCTTTCATCCAAGGAACAGCAATGGTAATTAGAAACTGAGCAGCTCTGGAACAGCCTCAGGATTCCTCATGCTGAAGCCATTCAAGATGCACTTCCTGACACTTCAAAGGCCTTAACAACAAGGGCATGTTCGGCTCCATCCAGAGCACAGCAAAGTCACAAACACCACATCCTAAAACTTGATCTCATCCACTTGTACAACTAATGTCCACACAAAGCTCACTTCAGTAACTCTTGGAAAGAAAACCTCATCCCACACTCAGACTGTTACTGGGAAAATAACATTTTAATGGAAGATTCCATCATGTTCTCCCATTAACTGTTCCCAGTTTGCTCTCATGAAAGACCAGACATTCCCAAGCACAGCTGCACAGTTCCACCTCATTCCCACCATGTGCCTCGCAGCCAGCCTGGGAAAAACAGGAGGAGCACCAGTAAAAATAAAAAAAAAAATTAAAAATTAACCATTGCTGTAGATTCTAAGTTTCAGGGAATGCTTTTTTGAACCTTCAGACTTCCAATCTCTAAGAAACACTATGGAAACCTACAGAAAAACTGCAGGTTATCCCTCCTGCAGAACAGCCCCTGATCAACTCCCACCTGCCAGAGACACAAATATCTGAAGGTTAATGGGCTGACAGGGTTCCCAGATGAATGATGTCAACAGGAAAACCTTCAGTGATCCCTGCTCCGAGGAGGAAACCGTGCCCATCCATCTGGTGCGGCACTGGGAGAACGCAGAGCTCCCAGATCCGAGCCCTGGGGGCTGTCTCCAAACATTTGTGCCACCTGACAGAGCCCTGCCTGCTTCCCCTCACTCCCAGGGAACATGTACCCACCCCAGCTCAGATGTTCCAACATCTGCCAGCTCCTGCTGGGGAAGGAATGGCTCCTGGAAAGACAGGTGCTAAAACTGTGCTGTTAAACACAGCAAAGGCAGGGTTTTGTTTCAAATCCAGGATTTTTCTTGTGATCCCTACGTAGAAGCTTTAAGGAGCCTACTCAACAGCTGCCATTGTCATCTCAGGGACAATGCAGATGCCTGAGAAATTACAGTGTTGTGACAAACTGGATATTCCAGACCTTGTATCACTTTACCTATGTGGAAAGGCAATTTGCCCAACCTGCAGGTTCCTCAGAATTTAAAGGAAAACAGGCCAAAAATTACTATCTCCACTTGCAAAAAGTTGTTGGTGAATATTTAGAACCGTAACCACCCATCAGCTGTGTGATCCACCAGGAAATTAAAATTATGCATATACCATAAACCACTAGCAAAAGCCACAACCGTGTAACAATGGATCCCTGTAATTCATTCCCCAATAAGCTGTAAAAAAATTAAGAGGACAAAAGAAAAACAGCTCAGATTCAGTTCCTTGTGTGCCCTCCCAAACAAACTCAAGCTGAGTTCAGTGACAGCAGACACACTTACCTGCCCCCAAGGCCTTCAATTCTCTCCCTTTCTTTGGGGAGTTCTGGCTTGTGGTCCTGTGTCACCTCCACAGCTCTCACAAAGTCGTCCTTGGGGTCATCCTGGACCCCCAGCACCACCCCCGAGTCGCCCACGTGGGCCACGTACATCTTGGAGCCGCGGATGATCACCACGCTGGCCGTGGTCCCCGACGTGCTGGGCAGGCCTGTCATGGTCTTGGGCCACTCTGCTGCAAGGAGAAACGAGGCAAAAAACAAACAAAAACCATGGGTTTAGTTCTGTGGAACTGGGAGCGTCTTGAAGGGCCTCTCCAGGGTTGTGGGATGTTACAACACAGCCTGAGCTTAACCACAGCCAGGCCAAGCCGTGTCCCCAGGTCCCCCCACTCCCTTAACATCCCTCCCAAGCCTCAGCTTAAACCAACACAGGATCAAAGCACCATGATAGGGTTCAAAAAGCTGTCTCGTCTGGTCTGGTATTCCGAGCATCACTAGAAGAGCACAGGGGTAGACGTGCTCCTTGGGGGCTGAACAGGATCAGCCAAGTGTTTCATTGAGATTTACTCTTTGCTTCCCTGACTGAAGTAGTAGAAATGTCACAAATTCAGTTATTTTGTCTGGATGTTTGATTGGCAGTCAGGATTTGTGGATGTTCCTGATCCCCCTGGAAGGGAGAAAAGCTGCTATTTTACTTTCACAGGCTGAACAACAACATTTTAGGCTGAATAATGTCTCCAATGTTTTATTCACTTTTCCTTTTGGAGGACTGAATAATTCAGACTATCTCAGTATGCGCTCCCTAAATTCTACAGGAGATATCCCTGGAATTCAGAGTAAAACACACCTACACTGGTGTGAACTACACATGGTCAGGGAAATCCCTCTCAACTGCTTTGCCCTCAAACCACTTCTATGAACTTGCTGTTACACTACTCTCTCCGGTCACATCCAATCCAAATATCTTTCATGCCTTTCCTATTTTTGTATCTACACACACAAGTTCATCTTCTCCCAAAACTGCACAAATTGACTGAGGCAACGCCCCCATGGAGCCAGCCCAGCCCAGCCATCCTCCTCCCCACCCGAGCACCCACAAAAACCAGGCTCAGCTCCCAGTTATCAGTTGATTCCAACTGTCAACAGCAACCTCATGTTTCTTCCTCACTGCACCCACTCACGTCTTCAGACAAACTCCAAAGGGAGCCTCATCTCCCTGTCACATTCTATCTCCTGCACTTCACAAGTCAGGCTCACACAGCACAGCTCAAAAATTCCACTGTGACACAAGCTGTTTGCAGGAAATACCCAACTCAGGCTGCCAAAGCACCTCATTCTCTATTTGAGCCTGTGGCACAACAAACACACAGCAAATAAACGCACGAGGAAAGAAGAGGAAAACACAATTACACCTTACCCTCTATGAAAACAGATATTTTAAACTTCTAAAACTTTAAACAGAAACAAAAAATGAGGTATTTAAGTTCTAGTGCTACTGAATGATGTTCAGGTGCCTGAGGGAAGAAGACATGGAAGAGAGCTGATGGAAAAGGAGAATTTGGAGAAGCAGAATTCACAGGCAGTATGAAAACAAAAGCTGCATTTCCTCAGTGTGAGCTACCAAGACATCGAGCATAATTTAAACATTTAAGTTCCAACAGCTCTAGCTTTGTGTTCTAAACACTAAAAAACACTTTCTCCCTAGGAGCAGCTTTATTTCAAGAACACAAACATTCAATCAGCTTATTGGAAGTACTTTGTCTGGCAGTTTTAACTGTGGATATTAAATCTAACACATTCCAAATGGAAAGCAAACAAGGGAGGGAGCCAAGTGGTAATGAGGACTTCAACCATGCACTTAACAGAAAACAAGCTGCAACTAATGAGTTTCTGTCAGTGTAACAACCCCTGAACAGCAATAAAATATATTAGAGAGTCAAATCAGTCTTTATGGGGATGGGGAGCAGAGACAAGGAAATCACCCACTTGTGGGAGAAAGAATGATGCAGCAGCCTCAGATTTTAGGCTCAACAAAACCAGGAATTATCTGCCTGTCATCCAGGGACTGTAGTTCATGCCTTGCTCCTGTTCAGAGATAAGCATTAGATACAGCCCAGTTCTCTCTTTAGAGATCGTGTCTCACCAGAAACCAGCAAAATAGTGTCAAAACTGCTGGGTTTTCTTCTGAGCTCAAGTATTAAAATCAAACCCATGTACCCAACTCCTCCACAGATCAGGAGCATCAACAGAACATCTTTCTAAAACATTTTTCCCCACTCTACTTGAAAACCACTGCCCTTCACACTCAGCTTTTTGACTTTGAACTCATAAACTCAACTGATTCTGTAGCTTCCAAAATGAACTCTTGCTCCGGAAGCTCTTTAGCACTCAGGGAATTTTATCACTATAGAATTAACTAAAATGATCACCAGCAATAAAGGGGTATTTTTCTGGTTTAGTTTTTCTGCTACTGTCATGATCCCCGTGGTTTGTGTCTGTCAAGGGACACGGGGGATGACCCCAGAACTTCCAACAACCAAGAGAGCAGTCAAGTACAGGCTTCCCTTCCAGCAGCCAACTGGAAGGCAATAAAGACTCCATCCTCCACCCCAAAACTCCAAACCATTCTCCCATACTCTTCAAGATACCAACACACCCAGTCTCCATCTCATGTCCACAGTGTCACCAACACGCAGTTAAAGAGCTGCTTTACCCATGGTAATATGGAAAATTATTGCCTGTCAGTACAATTCACACTGGGATTCTGTAACACAGGATGAAGTTATAAACTAGGGATAATAACGGGTTTGTCCCACAAAACTCAGGCTGTTAAGCACGTGCAGCAGGAATCAGGAGGAGCAAACATGCTCTGGAGTTTACTAAACAGCCCACCTCGAAGTGCCATCAAAGGCTCCCAGCCAGAGCTGTGTTGTTTCTCACAACAATTTAAATTGCTTCCACAACCCCAGTGCTGTTTGCTAAACACTCATTACTAAACAGAGCTTCCTACACTTCTCCCTGCCTTCGGTGCTCACACAGAGTTCCAGTGACAACACACCAGGGACACAACAGCCAGGAAACTGAACTCCTTATCTTCCCCCGCCATGCCATCTCCCCCTGCTCGCACATTTTGCTCCTTATCACCCAGCCCTGCAGCCCAGGAGGCCGCACACCCCATTGCCAAGGCTGTGGCCAAGTTCTGGGGCTTCTAAAATTCACACCCTTCCCTCTGTGCCCAGTACCAGTGTGCCCTCAAACTCACTGTTCCTTCCCCCGTATCTCCTCAAGTATCTGACATTTGCACAACTTCTCTATTTTGCTATTCAAGAAAAAGGAAAATGAAACTGTTTTGAAACTAAAATCTCCCCCCACCACCACCCTCCTGAATCACTTCATTGAAACCCCGGGGTGCTCCGAGTGCAATTCTTGCTTTTCAGGTTTCCCTCCCAAGCCCAGCTGTCACTGTCGCTATTTTGGATCCAGTTTTACTGTGTTCCACACCTCCCTTCACACGCTGTACACTGCTCTTCCTTTTTCTCTGAGGCTTTTGAATGCCTAAATGCATAAACAATACACACACATTCTATGTAAACAACCACCCTGTCAGTCAGAACCTTCATCTTACGAAGAAAAAAAGCCTTTCAGAAACTCAAACAGCAGCCTCACAAGACCTCGGGGAGAAGGATGAGTATGGGAATGATGACTGACACTTGTCTGGGCATGCTCCTCTCCTCAACACTTCCTTATTTACGACCCCAACTTCTATGCTACTGCAGTTAAACAACTAATATATACATAAATACATAATGATAATATATATTTTTATATATCAAAATCATCCTGAGGATACTAGGCGTGTTTTCCGTTTTGTCAGGGACACAGCGTATTCCCCCACGCTCACACAACAACATGAGCGAGTTATAAACCAGCCACATTTCAATCCTTCCATCAGGACTCACAAAAACAGTCGGAAGCGCCGTTAGGGAAAAACGCCGTTCCCAGCCCATTTCAGTTTGTTAAAATTACTTTTTTTTTCTTTTCACGATGCAAGGGAAATCTAAGGGGGAGTTCAGTGCGATTCCCCAAGGCAACAAGATGAAGACCTTCCCAATGAATCGAATTTGGAGATCGACGTGTAACACCCTGAAAACAAACTGCAGCCCTAGCATCGCACCATTCCCAGCTACGTAACACAACAGCGAGCGTGTCCTCGCCCTGTGTAGCCATCTTTCTTCTCCCAGCGTGCCCTCCAGTTTTTCTTGCTTCCCCGAATCACTCGGCTCAACGGCTGGGATCCCGTTCCGCGCTCTGCCGCGATTCCCGGCGCGGGGAAGGCAGCGATGGAGGGAGGGAGGGAGGCACTCACAATAGTGCGGGAGAGGGGGAGGAAAAGGCGGCTGGAAAGCGGCGCAGCGCGGGGGGAGCGGGGGCGGGCAGGGGGAGCGGAGCCCGCGGGAGAGCGCGGAGGGTCCGCGGCGGGCGCTGGGACTTACGCAGCTTTTTCCACATGGCGCGGTGGCAGGCGATGAAGCCCTTGCGCAGGGCCGCGCACACCTCGGCCGGCTCCGCCGAGCAGAAGCCCTTCTGCTTCTTG
>VZRQ01001798.1:341242-369065 GCA_013397975.1 Machaerirhynchus nigripectus
TTTTCCTTTCCCCCCCCTTTTTTTTTTTTTTAATAATGTATTGGAGACGGTGATGTCAGTGGTTGAGGGAGCAGTCTGTCGTGGTCTAGTATAAATGATCTGGTAGGAACCAGATGGAAAGAACCGACAGTTGTTTAATGCTGTAGTTTATTAGCAGTAAATCATTCCTTGGTGAAAGGGCTGCTCCTTGTTCAGCTGCCCCTGGAATATACAGATTTGGTGTAAAAGGTGCACTGAGATGGTCCATTAATTTCTTATTGTCCACTAAACAGGCATTTCATTCATGTGCAGGAACAGCTGGAAATGAGCATTCATCAGGGGAGAAACAATGTCTGTAAAAACCGAAGATGAGGAATAGCCTTTCTTTCCTCTGCCAGTGAATGTCTAAAAATTTAAGAGTTTTTAAATGATGTAATTCTTTAGTTTGGTCTTTATGAACCAGGGTTAGTGACCCATCATATACATGGAGAGTAGTAGTATTTACTGGAGACAGGGAAATTGTTTCTCTGGCATCGAAACAGACATGTACATTTTCCGTGTCCTGGTTATTTCATGTCTGCCTTAGGTGCTGAGAAGGATGGAAACCCATTTTTATGACATATGAGCATGCCCACAGATTATGATGTGGTTGACACGTGATAGTCATCAGCTAAAGACTAAAGATATGAAAACCACGGTGTGGAAGAATATTTGGGGGGTTACTTTCAGGTGTTAGTAGGTATGGCTGTTTCCTTGGCATTGCCTGTCCTCATGCTCATTCAGGTGAGAGGATGGTGCTCTGTGGCTTTTAAAAGTGTAAAACAAAACCTCCTTCTACTGATAGAAATATTCAAGTATGTGTTATTCCCAGCTGTTTAAAAACTCATCTGTAGGTGAGCTTAATAGATCATTGACTTCTTATGCTTTTATTAGCACTCCTGAGTGGTTGCTTTGAATCAGGTTCACGTGGAGTTGTTCCATGATGAAGATGATCCAGCAGCACATCTGATTACTGAGGAGACTCTTCAACATGTTTCTTCTGCTTGTGCATGTGGGTTTGTCATCTTGCTGGGCAGATGATAATAAAGGTGATAAGTGCCTATCCCCAAAACACGGTTAGTGTTGTACTGACAGTACAGCTGTTGTTAATGACAGTGATTGCATAGAATCAGACTGGTTTGGGTTGGAAGGGACCTTTCTGCCCATCTCATTCCACCCCTGCCATGGGCAGGGACACCTTCCACTATCCCAGGCTGCTCCAAGCCCTGTCCAACCTGGCCTTGGACACTCCAGGGATGGGGCAGCCACAGCTGCTCTGGGCACCCTGTGCCAGGACCTCACCACCTTAGATTTTTTTTTCCTTATCTCTAATCTAAACCTGTTCTCTGTCAGTTTGAGGCCATTCCCTCTTGCTTTTCCTGCAATTTCTGTGTTTCACAACAGGAATTCTTGGACTGTGTAAGGTGTGCCGATATTCCTCTTACCAACCCACATCTGTGGGATGTCCTCATACAGAATAAACCAAACTGGGCCATACCTGCAGTCAGTGTTCCATGGCTGCAAGGGTAGGCTGGGCTTCCATGTCCTCAGTGTCATCTTTTCTGTGTGGGACAACCAACTTGGATGGGGCCTGGAGTAACCTGGTCTAGAGAATGGCATCCCTGCCCTTGGCAGGGGTTGGAATTACTTCAAGGTCCCTTCCCTCCCAAACCATCCTGTGATTCTCTGTGCACCTACAGAACACCTGGTAACTGGTTCTTGAGTCTGTATTTGGGTGACAACAGCATCAAGTGCATCAAAAGTATAATTCAGGGGTACCTGAATTAGGTTAGGCTGGGGACAGCATCCCTCTCATGGTGTGTGTGGAGCTTGTTTGGCTGTTTTGGTTCTGGATAGTTATTTTGAATATCAGGTGGATATTAAATATAATTTCATCATGGTGAGCCACATTGCATGTCCTGACCATTGAGTTCTTTAAAGCAGAAGTAGAATTTGCAAAGCCATTAACAGTCTTTGGAGTAAGACAGACTGGAAGACCTCTAAATATTTGTTTGACTACCTGGTGTTTGTTGCTGCAGTGTTGGGGGGGTGTCAGTTAGTTGTTAGTATTCTATATCACTTTCATTCTGTGATGATTAGAAGGAATAAAAAATATTTCGAATCTTTCACATATCACTTGTAATAGTTTCTCATCTAGGTATTAATCATGGTTTGTGGTACTTGAGAAACTGCCATTGATTTTTGCAAAAAATAAAAGGTGGTACAGTCAGATTTTGTTTTGCTCTGTGGATGCTAATTGTCTGTGGCCATACAAAATGTTTTTATCTTATTTGTTGTTATGAACACTCAAACTTCAATGTTTACCAGGCTTGCCCAGGTTTACCAACACGTCCAGGTTGATTCAGAAGCTGTAGGTGAGATACAACAGCAGAGACAGTCAATGTGCTGCTATTTAAAAGAGAAGAAAATGCCAGCAGTGTCTTGGTTTTGTTCCCCAGGGTACCCCCTAATCCAGTGTTTGGCTCTATTGTCGTAACACACTGCCTTTATTTCCCACCCCTTAACAAATCCAATTTGTTTTACCTCTACATCTTCCAGAATTGTTAACTTTTGGGACGTGCCTTATAAACCTGGCTGAGGAATCGATCTGGGATAGCTGCAGGATGTTCCTGTGGGTTTGGTAAGGAATGGGTTCTGCTGCAAGGTGACAGGAACAGGCAGGTTCCTCATACTGAGCATATTTATCTTTCTGGAGCATTCTCAAACAGTGACTAAAACTCAAAACAAGGCACTATCAAATAATCATGATTGTGGTAAAACAACAAACCTGCACTGCTTCAGCAGGGTATCGCTGCATAATCTCTTTTTTCAAGCACTGTTTGACTTTTCCTTGCAACCATTAGAAAAATAAGAGGCAGAGCAGGATGCTTGTGAGGATATCCTGGAAATTTCCAAGCCTTCATTTGAGCTAAAAAATATTTAAATGCCTAATTAATCACAGCTGTATTTTGAGGAGCTTAATAACTGGTATTGTTACAAGTAACACCTGCCTCTGGGGGGAAAAAATAAAAATGTGCACACATATACTTTGTTTCTTTTGGGTGTTTGCCAGGTTTGTGTATATCCTGGTTGGGTTTTTTCCTAGTTAAACTAGTTAGGTTCTCTTGCTATTTTTTTTTTGGGGGGGGGGGGGTGAGAGAGAGGGGCTGTAGTTTTTATAGGCCAAAGAAAGAAATATGCTGGATTTAACTGAGATTCAGCTTATGAGCAAAATGCCAAAATTGTATATTAAAAAGTAGTGACAGCTGAAATAAACTGCAAGTCCTCAAAAAAAAAAAAAAAAAAAACCAAAAACCAAACCAAAACAACCCAATCAACCAAAAAAACCCCTGAAAAAATCAACTTGTATGGCGTGAGGATAACGTTTTGAGAGAGAGTGTTTGTGTAGAGAATCAAGTTTATGTTGGCAGAAGTCAGATTTTGAACTCTCTAGTCAGTGTCTTACACAGATTTCAGTTCTTTCCCCTGTGCCTCAGCTTTATACTCTGTTTTGCATAATTATTTCATGACTTTGGTTCCCGAGGTGCTTCACTGCTTTAGTGTTCTCTGTCCCAGGTATTTGTTGCAGTTACTCAGTGGCAGCCTTATCTTGGACTTGTATTGGTTAAAGAGGAGTTTCATCCCATGTTTATTTTCCTTTTGGAAAGTCTTTCCTGGATTGTGTGTTTCTCTTTTCTTACAATTGATTTTTCTTGAAAATAATTTGTTCTTGGAATGTTTTCTGGTGAGATCATTAACCACAGGAGCAGTTGGAGAGGACATTAATTTGGTTTCTGTCACGTTTGGGTATTCTTTGAACCAAAGAAAATGAACAAACAGGAATTTGCTGACTGTTGAAAACAAGAAGCAGAACGTCCGTTCTCTGCATTGCAGCACAGGTTGAGTTTACTGATGGAGAATCATTATAAGCATCATTTCTGTCCACTAGAATAAAACAAACTTGTCCCAAGACTTCAGTCTCCGGGGTATTTGATGAGAGTGAGAAGGATGAACTCCCCCTGAAATGAAGTGTGGCTGTGCTGCTGCTTCAGTTCTGAGCTTCGCTGCCCAGGGAAGTACAGCCAAGGTCACAAACACAGAGTGTGAGGGAGGCAGAGCATCCCAGAGCCTTCTTCTGAGGGGCTTCTGCTGTGACCCCCAGGGTGAGCTCACAGAGACTGAACTCCCCTCGTGCTGCTGTGTTTCTGGGGTTAGAACTGAAGTGTGTGTGGGAAGCAGTGATGATTTCTGCCTGTGCACATGCACAATGTAAAACCTCTCCTGTCACCTGGCTGGAGCACAGTGTGCAGCAGGACTGCACTGAATGCTGCTGGCCTTAAATCAGATCCTTCCATCACCTCTTCAAATTAAAGCCTCACAGTGGAGGAGAATCATTACCTCATGAGTTTTTGCCAGTTATTATTATTAACACATGCCTTATTTCTGTAGTCTAAATTTAGATGTGAACTGAACTGTCTTTCCTTGTTATGTCTTTACTGATTTGAAACTTCTTGTCTTCTAACTCGTGCTACTCAGATTGCTTTTTTTTTTAACCTCTAACTGTGGGGCATGTTTTCTCATCCCAGTATCCTCCAACTTCCCTTTCTTTTCCATATCCTTGTTGAGTGTGAGACACCAGAACTCATCATAATTGAGGTAATGAGGTCACATCATGAACAGAGGTGTTGAGCTCCTGCTGAACAATAATTCCGATTTCCACTTCATTTCCTCTGGGCTGATTGAACTTCAAAGCAGGCTGGGTTTTCCCAGTTCCTGAGGAGAACCTCACACGTGTGTGATTGTGAGGCTCAGACTTTGCATCCCTTGTGCTGGACTCTGTGAAACACAAACTGTGCTGCTCTGGCCCAGAGAGCAGAGCAGGTGTGAAATGTTTGGGGTGTGCAAGCACTGGGCTCTAGAAGTTGTCTCTGAAGTCAGGCTAGTCCAATAACATTGGTTTCTTTCTTGGTTATTGATTTGATTGGGGTTTGTACAGATCAGCCTGGTAGCTGGCATTGTGCTTTCCGAGGAGAGCTGGAATTTTCCTTTTTTTCTTTATGCCTTAAACAATATCCAGTAGAAGCAGCACTTGTCCAGAGGGTTTCTGGATGATATCAAAATTGATTTAAAAGCATAGAATGTACCTAAATTTTGAACTTATTATTTTCTGTAATGAGTCATTTGTCAACAGATTGATTCAGTGAACTGTTGACTCAGGAAAACTTTTTCCTTCCTTGTTGAGTGGGGAAGGAAGATGGTGGTTTCAGCCCAACTTTTTCCCAAATACTGCTGTTTGTTAAGTACACTGTCCTTCCCCAATCTGGCCTGATACTCCATATTACATTATTAGGCATTACAAAACATGCTGGGAAGCTTCTTGGATTTCCTCTGTAATTCTTACTGAAATATCCATGTTTTTCAATCCTCTTCCAAACTGGAGCAACAGGAGCATATTTTTCAAATTGCGTCTTCTTCAGTTCCTCTTTTAGAGGATCCCTGTACAGCTGGCTGGAATTAACCCCCATCTGCTTTAAAACGAAGATTTTTTAAAATATTGTGTTTAGAGAAAGTTTAGTTGGCTTTTTTTTTAGCTTAATCTACGCAGGGAGAGAAAGACAAGAATTTTAATAGAATTGTTATATAATAATAAAGTTACAAGTTAATGTCATTAATATGTTTAATTGGGGACACCACAATGTGCAGCTTTTGTAACACACCCACCTGGACATGCAGTTCAACATTCAGCCTTAGATCCTAAGAAGGGCCGTGGTGAGTTTCTCACAGCTGTGCACAACTGCTGGATTGGGCATGTGTGTAGTCATCCACCTGTATATTAAATTTATACCTGTCCTCAGTGCCAGAACTCGTGTGCCAATGTGAGCTGATGGAGTTGGGAGTCATCTTGCAGGTTTTGAGTCATTTTTCCATAGTTAAAGAAAAATAAATCGCTGGTTGGTTCCAAATAGGTTAAACTGGTGTCTAAAAGACATTTCTCACTTCAGAACAGAATAGTTCTATACAAGTCCAAAGCTCTATGTTCATGTCAGGGCATGGTTTTCTTGAATCACTGTTTTGTTTTGTTTTTGTGTTATGTAGCAAGGCTGTGGTCAGGAATTCTGTCTCTCTGGAGCTTTGACAAGAGAATAATTTCTTTAGTCCTCCCAGCTGCTTCTCAATGAGTGTTACTGGATCTCCTGGAATTACTTCACAGTTTGACGTATACTCACTATTTCCATGTCAAATTTAGTTTGAAAATATTGCTGTAACAGCCACAACAGTTCCAAGAGGCTTCCAGCGGAGTTAATTCCTCAAAATGTTTGCCAGTATGCCGAGGGAAGGGGTTGCAGGGATAGTAAAAGTCTCAAAGATGTTGTATTTCAAGTTAGAGCAGTGAAAAATTGCAGCTTGCACTTTGGGGCCCAAGCCAAACTTGACATGTGCCCGAAATTATTGACGTTCCAAAACTGAGGGTCCTGTGGGACCTTCCCCCTCCTTCCTACCCCACCAGGCCATTTACTCCTTGGCAGTTTCAGAATCTCATGTAAGAGGGATTCTCTCCTTACAAGATGTGTTTATGTAACCTCATAAATATATAAATTTTTAAAAGTCTTACTATGGTTAATATTTGATAAACCAGGAATCTCTGGGATTTTTGGCTAGCACTGTAAGGTGATAGGAGGGAGTGATACTGTACTTGAGAACTGTGAAACGTGATCGTATTTTTGGTTGCCTTAAATCCTGCTGCAGTAGCTTGGGGATGTGTCTAAGCTTCCTCCAGAAATGATCTCATCAATTATTGATGGGATGCCCACCTTCACTTTGGGCATGGAATATCAGGCAATTTAAACAGCCTTTTTTTTTTTTTTCCTCCTGCAGAAAATACATTTTAGGTTTTATAGAACATTTACTGTGAGACAGCTGTGCTGAAGAAATGAGAACATTTAACCATGACTGTAGCTTTTAAATACAGCAGACTGACTGCTCCTCCAGTGCCAGAGAGAATCCAGCTCCAGCAGGAGCTCTGATCCCTTTGAAGTGCAGGGACACGCTGCTTATCTGAGCAGTAACTTTGCATGCAAACTTGCTCTGGTTTTTAAAAGACTTCCTTTTTTTTTTTTTNTTCTCCTTTTTTTTTAAAAAATTTTTTTTTTTTTTTTTTTTTTTTTTTTTTTTAATGTTCCCCCAGCAAAATAGATAATGAAAAGGAAAACATCAATTTCTGGCAATTGACATTATTAGGTCAAAGTTTTTTTGAAGTGGTTTTTGTAGGTTGTGTTGTTAAAATAACAAACCTGCTGTGCTCTAGAGCCAGTGTTGTGTGCTTTTATAAGAAGAGTTGACTAAATTTCTGGCTGGAGATGTTCTCACGTGCTGTGTTTGGAATATTAATTCATCAGCTCCCAGTGTTTGTGGAGAAGAAGGTGAACCAGGCACCAGATGCTTATCACTGGAAGCATTTTAAGGCATTATTAAAACTGGGAGGAATATGAATGTTTTCATTTAGGCACTGAGGGTGCCTGTGGCAGTGACAGGTGTGGAGTGGTGCTTCCTTAGGTCCTGTACCCTCCTGTGCTTATCTGTGGGTCAGGGCCTTCAAGATATTGGGAATTAATAGTTCATAATGGATTTCTGTGACATTTATTTGCAGTCCCTTTGTACCTGTGTAAATCCATGGGATTCATAGCCTGATGTGGCAGAGCTCAACCATGCGCTGCATGGACAACTGTCTGCAGTTTGTTATGAGTACCTCAGCTGATAAATTTACTTATCTGCAGGCACAAATCACTTGGGGCATAAAACAAGCCAGTGCTTTTAATAAATGCACGAACAGATTGCAGTTCCCCCGCTTACTGATGGGGGAATTACCTGGGAAAGCTCAGGTGTAAATGGGGACGGGGCCGTGGCTGTCTTTGTGCTGGGTATTGGTGAGTCACCCCTTGCAGAACTGTGGGTTTGGGTTTATTTGTATCTGATGTGTTTGCACTGCTGTATCCTAGATTCTGTGCCATTTAAACGTGTTTTGAAAGAACTTGGTATCAAAGCTGTCAATTGTATTTTTTGCTGACTTCAGTCGTTTCTTGGTTTTGTCTTGGGTCTGTAGCTTACATGTGGCAGTGTTTTGGTGAGGCAGGAGATCACAAACACCTGGAAATACATCTGTAGAGCAAAAACACCCCTTGAAACCACCTATGGACATCTCATAGCTCAGTTTTTAACACTGAAGTTGTGCTCCTGTGGTGAAATCTTCTGATACTGGGGCTTACTTTTTAGCCTGCTGTATTTCAATGCTTTGAAGTCTAGATTTCATTGTAAGTTATCTTTGCTAGGAAGCTGAATTTCCCAAGAAAACTCCATGTTAAAATTTAAGATTCACTTACCTGGTTTTTTTTTCAGCTTTACCAACAGGGCCGCTTGTGCCAGCTGGGTAGTGAATTTTGTGAACTAGAAGTTTTTGCAAAGGTGCTACGAGCTTTAGATAAAAGGTGAGTATCTTAATAGATCCATAGTTCTCATTTCAGCTCCTAAGGTCTCCATCTAGGAAGAGAGGCTAAAAGAAGGCACAAACAGGAAAAAAAATGGTGCAAACCCCCATTCCCCTGTTGCTCAACACCGAGAAGTCGGTGCCCAGACAGTCCCTGAGCAGTGGCAGTCACAGCACCCATTTCCTGCTGATTTAGCAAATCCTGAGGGAAGCTGATAGGATTGCCCCAGTTTGAAGAGTTTTCCTGTCATTAACTATTCCAGTTTGGGGTGTTACAGAACTTGACTGTTTTAGATCAGATTCTTTGTAACCAGGATGAGGTTTGAGTCTTCAGACACCGGTTCCTCCCATAGCGTGTGTGATGTTAATGAAGCCATCACTGCTCATTTGTCTGCGAGCCTGGGGGAGGGGGGATTGGAGGCCTCCTCCCTGGTGAGTTTGAGCTGGAAACCGCTGTTTCCCAGCTTTAATCCTGTGTGGGCAGCTTGTGTTTGGCTTCCACCGGAGGGTGTCCTTGTAAAGAACTTTGTGTGCACTCGCTTTGTGTTGGATCACCCAGCACCTGGGATCCATCAGCTGCAGCCTCACAGTGGGGCTTGTGCTCATCTGCTTTGGGTTTGAGGGAGGCTTGAGCTTGATTTCTCTCGTTTGAATTCACAAGAGCCAACGGACTGCTTTCAAACCTTCATGTGTAACCGAATTCTGCTTCCTTTTGTTGCAGACATCTGCTCCATCACTGTTTCCAGGCTCTGATGGACCATGGAGTCAAGGTTGCTTCTGTCCTGGCCTATTCCTTCAGCAGACGGTGCTCCTACATTGCAGAGTCAGATGCTGCTGTGAAAGAAAAAGCAATCCAGATTGGTTTTGTTTTAGGTAACTGCTGCTCGTGGACTCTTTGCTTTCTCTCTTGCAAGCTTCAGTTAATCGAACATTAATTTTTTTCCTGTTAAAGATAGGCCTTTTAAAGAACATGTGTGTTTTGGAATGGAATTTTTAGAAAGATACTTGGTGTCTTAAAATAAATATATTGGATTTTAATATAAGAACATACAGAGTTTTTTAGTTCAAACAGTTTAGGTTTAAAATTAGTTTGCAGATGTGATGAGGAGTTTGCGTGTTTTTAGTGTTGGTAAGTTTTTCTTGACAGAAATCTGTAACACCAGAAAACCATCCTAAACCAAAGTATTATTTCCTTCATCTGTAGGAGAAGTCTCCTCTTACATTTCATCCTTTCCAGGTCAGGGCTGGAGGGTTTGACCTTGACAGGATTTCTGTCTGTAGAAGCAGGTCTATGAAATAAGTGATCGTTTTGCAAGACTTGAGCAAAGCCTTTTTCTCTTGAAAATGCATTTTGCTCTTCAAATCGCTGTTTGTTGCTGATTCTTTCCAGGGGGGTTCCTGTCAGATGCAGGCTGGTACAGTGATGCTGAGAAGGTGTTCCTTTCCTGCCTTCAGCTGTGCACCCTCCACGATGAAATCCTTCACTGGTTCCGTGCTGTGGAGTGTTGTGTGAGGTGAGCTCACCTTGAATTCCCGGGAAACCTTGGAGCCGTCCAGCTCCAGATGCCCCCTTAGTGTTCTGCTGCACCAAAACACTTTCCTGGCTAGAGCTGAAGATCAGGAGGTGCTTGTTTTACACTAATCCCTGGATTTTCAGCTTCTAAGTTGGCAGCACAGTACAATGGATTAAAAAACCCAATGTTTTGCTGTCCTGTGTAATCTCTCATGAGTAACACTGCTGCATAATAAGAGTGGTCCGGAGTCCTTGTTTTCTCAAGGATTTTTGCATGTGAAGGAATGTTCCATGTTGGACTTTGCTAAAGTTCTATTTATGACAACGAGAATTTGCCAGCTCCAAATTCGAACAATGATAGGTACAGTTGAGCAGAAATAAAATCAAAGCTTACCTTTCCTGATTCCACATCCAGCAAGTTCTCTTGCTCCATGCTGAGTACGTAGCTCTGGGCCTGGCTAAAGATCTGGATGCCCAATTCTTGTGGGCACCTCCAGCCACAGCTGAAAACATTTGGAAAAGGTTTGGGTTTTTTTGCTGTTAGAGTTTTGAATCTGCCTTGTTCCTCAGGGCCTGCAGAGGTTCACATTCCATTGACAGAGGCCTCTGTTTTTACCCCTGTGTGCCGAGGTGTGATGAACTGCAGGCAGGAGCTGGCTGGGTTTTGTTGCTCTCACCATGACCAACCTGTTTTTGCATGCTCCAGATGTGTCCATGGGCACCTGGAGGCTGCTGGGCAGAGTTAAAGTAGGATTTTTTTGGTTTTAGCTGCTGTAACAAAGAACAAAGCATGTGCTGTGTTTATCTGAATATAGAGCAAAACTTGTTTGGAAAGCTGCTCCAGAAAAAGCCCTGCATCTTGTTTATGGCTGGGCAAACACGAAGAGTAAAGAGGCTTTGCCAAGAGCTGCTGATGTCCTGTGCCAGCCCCAGGGCCATGGCAACGCTGCTCTGCCTGGTTCTGCTGGCTGGCATTCCAGAAATGATGCCAGGAGCCTGGGCACACGTATCCAGCTTCCTAGAACTGGGGAGTGATGGGTATAGAGCCACAGTTAGTGCTTGGTCCTTTGCCTTCTAATTAATCTAAAAAAAGTTTTCTCGTTTTATGAGGCTCTTTGGCAAGCTGGAGAAGTTGCTTAAAAATAACTCTGTCACCTTCTCCAAATAGAAATGAAAAGAAAAGAAAGGGGGGGGAAAAGAGAACTGTCTCTATTGGACAATAGTTGTGGAGAGGAGATTTTCATTCTGAGCTAGAAGAAAGTGTCTTATGTTAGAATGAACCCTTCTGACCTGGAGGTGTTGGCTCTGTTTGGTAGAGACATCCATTGTTCTCTAGGGAGTGCTGCTGGCCTGTCCCAGGGGGGGATCACCCCTATGGGCAGCTGGGGGAATGGGAAATGCCTTGTCCTGGCAGCAGTAAATTCTGTGGAGAGGCTGGGAAGGTGTGAGGTTTCTCTGAGCTTGTACACTGCTTTCCTGCATGTGTGGTGCTCCTTTTGGTTTGCCTTCTCTCATTCTTCTATGTTTACAATAAGGTACACATGCATAACACAAATACATGGTTCTCCCACTTCATTGTTGCACGTTTGGCTGATTCTTGGGTTGTTTTCTTCTGGTGGTTTTAGACTTGCTAAGCTGCTGTGTTGGCTCTGAGAGACTGAGTTTGTTGGGGGAGGTTAGTCCCCAAAAGCTGTTATTGCAGACATCAAAGGAGGTTCAGAGCTATTAGCATAAACGTCCTGAGGCCTTTTCTCTTCCTCTTGGCTTTATCTCCTAAGATTCCTTTGGATTAATAAAGGATTTTTTGTTACTCAGAACTGGATCACATAAACTCTGCTTATCCTAGAGGATTGGCTTAGGCTTAGGTTGGTTTTTTGGGAGATTTCTTTGTTTCTAGACACTATCACTGAAGCATCCAGACACTGGATATGATCTTTCCCAGGAGCTTATCTAAATTGCAGTGCTATCCCCACTGGCTTATTCCATTACATGGGATTTGGGCTCCGTGGTTTTGATGTTGCAGAGCAGCTCCCAACTGAATGGTGTTGGCAAAAAGGTTTTTTCTCTTTAGGGAAACTGTTTACTTAATTCTTCTCTCATTTCTTTATAATTCCTGTCTCTTGTTGCTGGAATGTTCCTGTGACCAGGCACACAATGCACTTGTACATCGTGTTTGGTTCTGAGGCTTTATTTAAGGAAAAATGTGGGTGTTGCTTTTTGCTGTCTGCTCTTGAGCCACGGTGCTGTTTCCCACTGGAGGGCTGGAGCTTGTGTAGCTTTTGCAGGGTTTTGAAGGGCTTTTCTTTTGATGTTCTCTTTGTGCAGCAAATACACATCTGTCATGTGCTTGCCTTCACGCCCTGCTTAGGAAAATGGGAACTTTGTTTCCTTTCTTGTTACTGTTAGAGTTTGGTGATGCATTTGGGTGGGAAACAGGGACAGTGTTGGACAGGCTGAGTTTTTAGGGTAAACTGAGCTGTAGTACAGGGGGCATGGCTGCTGTAGCTTGAATCTACTTGGAGCAAATGGAAACAGATTTAGAGAAGAAATAAAAATGAGCAAAAACTTCACTGTTCCCTCCTTTCCTTTTGACAATTGATTGGAAGTTTTATCCTAATGTGTCATATTAGGACTAAAATGTTTTTCCTATGCATTAACCCACACAGTCAGAGTTTGAGTCTCTTTGCAGTGCAGCTTCACATTCTGCTTCCCTTCCCTCTGTGCAGTTCTCTCCCTGTGCTGTCCTGATTTCCCAAACCTTGCCTGGTGTTTTCAGTCTCTGTTACTCACTGTCTAATGACACATTTCCAGCAGGGACAGTGGAGGTTAATCACCAGAATTCCATGTCTGCTCACTGGCAGGTGTTTGCCATGGAGCAGGAGCAGCTGCCCTGGCTGGGAATCCAGCTCTGCCCTTTGGGCTTGGAATATCCTAACACACCCATTCCAAATGCACCTCATTAAAGCCACTGAGCATCAGCCTACACTAATGAACAAATTCTTTACTTTTATTTTAAATAAGTGCCAGCAGCTGGAACTGTTACTTCTCTAGAGAAGCAGGAATAGGTTTCACCAGTGCCTGGCATTACTGGCTGTATTTGGATGTTGGTCCTTGAGATGGGAAGGTAGCAGAGTAGGAGAGGGAAGAGCAGGGGGTGTTTGAGTTGTTGTGGACTTGGTCAATAAGATAGTCTCTCCTGGTGGTGCTGGAACATGTATGCAATGGATGTGACTAGATCTTTTGTGAAGACCTCCCCTAAGCCCCAAAGCACAAAAATGCCCACTTGGAGCTACTCAGGGTTTGGGGAAAAGATATAGGGATGCAGGAAAATGAGCTCTGATGTACTTCCTGTGGCTGTTTCAGGTTACCACCCTTTGGGAAGGAGGTGGCAGAGATTTCAGACTGTGTAGGGCAGAGCAGTTCTGCTGGGCTGGCAGAGCTCCAGCCGTGTGGGTGTCCCCCCCGAGATCCCCTGTGCTGCTGCATGCAGGGGTGTCTCCAGCCTCCCTCAGCAGCTCTCTCTGCATCCCCCAAGGTTGCTGCACGTTCGGAACGGGAACTGCAAGTACCACCTGGGAGAGGAGACGTTCAAGCTGGCGCAGTCCTACATGGACAAGCTGGCCAAGCACGGGCAGCAGGCCAACAAGGCGGCGCTGTACGGGGAGCTCTGCGCCCTGCTCTTCGCCAAGAGCCACTACGACGAGGTGAGGGGGCCTGGGGGGCTGCACTGGCACCTGGACCTCCTGAATGCTCCTCATTAGTCCTGGTTCTGACCTCCTTAGGACCTGTGTGGCACTGCCAGAGCCATAATTCATTTATCCTCTGCTGTTTCTATGTTCTGTGTTAGTCTGTAAGCTCTTTACAGCACTTTGACCAACACGAAGATACGTGTGTTACCTTGCCTGTATGTGTTGGTCATCTGTCAGTGAAATTTTATAAAGCTTCTTTTAACAGGTAAAAATGAACAGCAGACCACAGTCTTTGCACCTGTTTTGTAAACCTCTGTCTAAAACCACTTTATGGAGTAGTTAACGCTTCCTTTAATCCCTAAGTTCACTGACAGGATGTTGTCCTGCACACTGGGAATTGTGAGGATTGCTTAAGGGTTATAAAATACCCTGCTCTGTCTTAAATGTAATTGTAATAATATAAACCTTAGATTAATACAAAATACTTACATATTCCCTATTAACCTTAAAAGTGGGTTTTAAGCCTGTCTTTTAAGACCTAACTGGACAGTTCATTACACATAAGCAATCAAACAGCATGTCTTAAATTTTGGAATGTAAATGACCAGCTTTTCAGAGGCAGGTAATATTTTTTCTTAATGTTACAACACTGTGAAGTTCCAGCTCCATTGTGTTGGTGCCTCTCTGTCCCACAGGCCTATAAGTGGTGCATAGAAGCCATGAAGGAGATCACAGTTGGGCTGCCTGTAAAAGTAGTGGTGGATGTGCTACGACAAGCATCAAAGGTGAATCTAAAATCTCCCCGTTGCTTTGGGTACTAAATTGCTGCCAAGAATGGCTGAGGAGAGGTTGTTACCTCCAGAATTCTTCTCAGGAGCCCTAAGGGTTGTTTGTGTTTGTCTCAGAATGGATGGGGGGTTTTGTTTCTATTTCTTTCTCTCTGAGACTGAGTTAAAGCTGCACAAGGGACCATTGTGGCAATGTTAACCTGTGAACTTGCCTAAGAAGGGCTCTGTTCTCTCTTTGATCTGGACTAGGTACAGCACAATCCCTTCAGTCAGGCGGGATAAAATCAGTTTATTAATGCTGTGCTCCTTTTCTCAAATAATTGAAAAGTCCTTTAATAAGCACAATGATACTCTGAAATTAAAAACAGCAGTAAGTGTGGCAGTGTCTGGAGGGGCTGAGCTGTGAGTGCCCAGCTCCTCACGTGCTTCCCTTCCCCTGCCCAGGCCTGTGTGGTGAAACGGGAGTTCAAGAAGGCTGAGCAGCTCATAAAGCATGCCGTGTACCTTGCCAGGTAAGGGGCATTCCAGAAAAAAACCTTCAGAATTATACTCTACTTGCCTCTGTTTGTAATGGAAGTGTGTTTGTGCAGGGAGCATTTTGGAGCCAAGCACCCCAAATACTCTGACACGCTACTAGACTACGGATTTTACTTGCTCAACGTAGACAATATCTGCCAATCTGTTGCCATCTATCAGGTAGGCAGCAGGACTTGCTTCTCTTGATGTTTTTAATCTCTCATATGTTGTAGTTAGTTCATGGAGGTAGAGATTAATTGATTTAATTACTGCAGTGATGATGTTTAAAAAAAGCCAAACACCACCAATCCACAGCTATGGGATTTTGCTTTCTTTATCTTCCTCTGACTAGTTTCTTTTATGTATTTAGCATCTCAAGCATGTAGAAAATTTCAGAGCCTATAGACTCATCATAGAGATGAATTTGGGTGGTTTTTTCTGTGTTAACTGATGAAATTGTATTTTTGCAACCCTTCCAGACAGCGCTCGATATCCGGCAGTCAGTATTTGGAGGTAAAAACATCCACGTAGCGACAGCCCATGAGGACTTGGCTTATTCCTCATACGTTCACCAGTACAGCTCTGGGAAATTTGACAATGCACTGTGAGTACAACACACAGCAGCACAGCTAGTGCTCTACATGGAGAAAAATGTTCATTGCATTAATATTTCTAATTTTTTTGTCAGTCAGCTGCTGATGTACATAAACGAATCTTGATTTTTTTATTTCAACTCTCTCAGATTCCATGCTGAACGTGCTATTGGCATTATCACTCACATTCTCCCAGAAGACCATCTTCTCTTGGCCTCTTCAAAGAGAGTTAAAGGTAGTTCCCTTTGTTGTTTGAATCATTTGGATGTGTTCATCCTGGTCCCTCCCAGGCAATGTAGCTTGAGTTGTCTTTTTAAGTGGAGTTGTTTGTAGTCCTTGGTGTTTACAGCACACTTGTAAAATACAAAAAAGTCCCAACTTCAAGACTTCGTCAGAAGAGTTGTTGTGGGGCAGTAAAATTACAGAATATAAAAATGTGTGTTGGGAGCTTTGGACAGCAGTGTGAAAGCAGTTTGTGACAGACACAAGGCCTGGTGAGCTGTGTCCTGAGCTGTCTGGGGTCCGTGGCTTTGAGCTGGGTGTGGACACAGTAACAGCTCCTCTCTCCTGCCCCCAGCACTTATCCTGGAGGAGATTGCCATAGACTGTCACAACAAGGAGACAGAGCAGAGGCTGCTGCAGGAGGCTCACGACCTGCACCTCTCCTCGCTCCAGTTGGCTAAAAAGGCCTTTGGGGAGTTCAACGTGCAAACAGCCAAACATTACGGCAACCTGGGCAGACTGTATCAGTCCATGAGGAAGTTTAAGGTAAGACTTTACTCCTGACCTAAAATCTGCAAGCCAGCTGAAATCTGTCATTACAAATGATGGGTTTCAGTGTCCACAGTTCTGAACTTCAGTGGTGGTTCTGTGCTTGGAAAACTTGTGCTTTATCATTCACCTCAAAAGCTTTGTGCAAAAAATAATCCATGGAGATGGATGATGCCCTCAGAGGGTGACAGCTTGGTGCCACAGTCTGCTGATCCACGTAACTACAGAATTTGGAGAACTTGGTTTATGTTTGGCTTTGTTCCTTTTTGCCTGTTACAAAACGCTACTGTTTAGGCTGCTACATACTTAAGTTTCTTTAAACTTTCTTTCCCCTCTTCTTCTGGGGTGGGGAGTGGTGTCTGACTGATCTGTGTGAATCTGGCCCTGACAGGAAGCAGAGGAAATGCACATCAAGGCCATCCAGATCAAGGAGCAGCTCCTAGGGCAGGAGGATTATGAAGTTGCCCTCTCCGTGGGCCATCTCGCCTCCCTCTACAACTATGACATGAACCAGTATGAAAATGCTGAAAAGCTTTATCTGAGATCCATAGCAATTGGTAAGTGACCACTGGAAACTTAAGTGCGTTAAAGTTTTTAGAAAGTAAACTTGGCTGTTGGTCTTTGGCCAACATTTTGTGGCTAGAACATAAGTGGAGAATGTAGGCAAATTTTGTTGGTAAAAATAACCTGAGAGCTCAGATGCAGCACGTGGATATTTTACCTCTTGATTTGGTTTTTCTCTTGGGTTTCTTTAGGAAAGAAGCTTTTTGGTGAAGGATACAGTGGACTTGAATACGATTACAGAGGTCTCATTAAACTGTACAATTCCATTGGCAATTACGAGAAGGTGTTTGAGTACCACAACATTTTGGCCAATTGGAACCGGTTGCGGGACCGGCAGTTCTCGGTCACGGATGCGCTGGAGGACGTCAGCACCAGCCCCCAGTCCACGGAAGAAGTGGTCCAGTCTTTTCTGATGTCTCAGAACCTCGATGGACAGAGCAGCTAAGAACTTGGTCAATTAACCAGTTAAGGTTTTTTCCCCCAGGTTACAGGGGGAAAAGTCATACTGTGAAATCTAAACCATGTAGTTCTCCGGGGGCTGGAATTTGCATTGAAACACTGGTCCAGTCTACTGAAGAGTGCCCATACGGATGAATGTGTGTTAAATTCCTCTCAGCATGTGTATGGCATGTTTAGTTCGGCTCACATTTTTAACTTGGTATTCCCAAAAAAAACCCCTTCTTTCTCTCTTCTTTCAAAAGAAGCTACTTTGCAGAAAGTCTGCAAGAAAACACTAAATAAAACTGTTTGAGTTCAAAAGAGTTGCATTCTTATTACGGATGGAAGGTTTCATCGAGAGATTTCTGCTGATTCCCAGAGAGAACAAAAGCTGTACTCTGAGGAGCTGTAGGAGAAAGGTCTTTCTGCTGTATCACTGTAGCAAAGTTCATGGTAAATAGCCAGCAAAGGGAGGATGTGCTGGCCTTGGCTGCTGCCTTACCAAGAAAAGTGGCAAAGACCCACTTTGGAGAGCACCATCCGCTCGTTGAGTGCCACCCGTGCTGTTGTGGATGCCCTGAACTGGACCAGTACAGATCCCATAGACCAGCAACCACGGTGTCCTCGGTGCCACCACCAGTGCTCACCTGAGCAGGACCAGGACACCACAGTGGACCAGCCTGCTAGAAACCGGTTTTGGACCAGTGGCTTTAATTTAATATTTCTGCCCCTGCATTCACTTTGACAGTAGAACTCTATCATTTAGGTGTCTGATCAGTGCAAATGATATCCATGTAATAGATCCAGAGCTAGGAAGTGAATTGATGGTTTGTCTGTACCCAGTGAGCTTCTGCAGAGATTCCTGGCAGTGCCACAACTCCACATGCTCCACTCTGCTGCAGCCACTCCTCCTTTCCCTTCCCACGGGCTCTTACTCTGCTAACGGAGGCCATACCTTGTTTATACCAGTGAAGAGTTTTGTATTCCAACCCAGTTCCATTTTCTGTTTCTGGAGAACACAACTTACTGTACAGTTCGCAGGGGTCAGTGGAAAATGCCAAAAAGCACAACAGGTCTTTTTTTTTTTTGTGATGCTTCATTTCTACATTAAACAAGAGTACAACCAGAAACCGATTCCTTACGTTAATTTATGAAGCAGAGCTCAGCTGTACAGACCCTCTGAGAATGCCTCTCTCACTAGCTTGTCTTAATTCTTCTTCTGTTGGGGGCTGCGTGGTTGTGTGGGCTTGGGTTTGGGTGTTTTTTGGGGTTTGTTTTGTTTCCTAATATTGGGTAATATTGAAAATCTGTGTAACACAAACAGAACCGACTCGCTGCTGTTACCTCAGCTCTGCCAGTGGCACCAGCAGTGCCCTGGGTCTGGGATTCTGTGGATTCTGTCAGTCTGGGGGTTCTCTCCCCCTCTTTTCAGGGGTTTGTACCTCGGCCGGTCACAGCCAGGGCTCAGCCGGCTCTTCCAGCAGGACTGGGACTGGATGTGCTGTTTGGGGTCTGGTTTTTCATTGGTTTATGGGGTTTGTGGCAGGGAAAGGTGCTGGATGATCTTCAGGGAAGAAATAGAGGTTTTGGACGTGACCTGGAGCTTAATGGCTCTCCTAAGAAGTGAAATTTTACAGGCCAATAATTCATATTCTGGTGCCTTCAAGTGTTTTACTGGGGGGGAAAGGCTGAGTAATATCAACTTTAAAATGCAATGACACAATTAGTGAATGCAGATTAATGATTGCATGCTTAGAATATCTTCACTGAGGTGAAAGGAAGTATTTGCATAAAGCCCCCTGTGGTATTAGGACTTAACTGCAGTGTGTCTGCAACAGCTGCTCAGTGAAAATCCAACTTAGTTATGTGTGGATTTAAAATGTGATTTATTTATAGCAGTTTTTGTTTATGACTGTGTAGGAGCTACAGACAAATTCAGCTATACAAGGCAAAACCTTCTTCTCCCTGAATGCCCATGGTACTGACAAGTTATAAAGTTCTTGTGAGTTCTAAAGTCCTATTAAAAGTTATTTAAAGTTAAAGTACGTAAGAGTGGTGTCAGAACTTGGGCAGGGAAGTGGCTGAAAGCTGTCCTAAAGAACCCGAGTGGTTCTGTACTGCAGAAGTGTTTAAAGCTCCCAGCTGGGTGCATGGATTTACACTGACATTGTCTGGAGTTCATTTATCCGCTCCGTGTTCCCAGCCTTGGGGCTCCAGCTGTTGGCTAAGGAATCCCAAAGGTCTCGAGGTCGTGTCTGGGATGAGGAGCGTTGTTTGACTGGCACCAGTCAGTGGCCTGCCTGAACCACTGCTCTTGTTCCAGCCCTGCTCGTGTCCCTGCTCCCGGTTTGCCTTCAGGTCAGGGCGGCCGGGGGAGGAGCTGCGCTTCTGCAACCAAATGCATCCCTTGGGTTTCTCTGTCGGTGGCTTCGGCCTTAGCTCTGGTGGCTGCTGCTCTTTGTCCTTTCCTAAAGCTGCTTCAGCGCGGTGCCTGCTCGGTGCGTTGGCTTGGCTGGGAGGCAGGAAAGTCCTAAAGCTCCCTGGGACTTCCCTTTGGTAGAGGACATTGGCCAAGGGCCGTTGTGGTGATCCTTGAGGGCTCTGGTGTGTTCCTCTTGTGCCTGCAGGGAATCCTGACCGGGGCTGAGCTGCTCCTGCAGCATCTCTGCAGCTCCGTTGTGCCAGGGCAGCTCCCTTCTGGATCAGGGGGGCTGTGGCTGATGGCTGACACTGGTGGAGCATGGCGGGTTGGCAGGATGATGCTGCAGCTGCCTGGCACAGCTCTGCTGCTGCAGGGACAGCTCTGCTGCTGCAGGGACAGCTCTGCTGCCTGGCACAGCTCTGCGGCTGCAGGCACAGCTCTGCTACTGCAGGGACAGCTCTGCTGCTGCAGGGACAGCTCTGCTGCCTGGCACAGCTCTGCTGCTGCAGGCACAGCTCTGCTGCTGCAGGGACAGCTCTGCTGCCTGGCACAGCTCTGCTGCTGCAGGGACAACTCTGCTGCTGCAGGGACAGCTCTGCTGCCTGGCACAGCTCTGCTGCCCCTGCTCAGGACCTGCCCTTGTGCTGGGACAGCACAGAACTGACCCTGTCGGGCTTGGTGCCGTGTCTCCCAAACGGAGCTGTTGGCAGGTTCTGTGTTGGCCCCTGGAGCCTGGCTGGGATGCTGTGCTGCCGCTGTTTCTGTTGCTTTCTGCTGTTACAGTTTGTTTGATTGCTTTTTGAACCCAGTGGGATGGTGCCGGAGGCAGGCAAAGGACTCGCTGGGGTGGATCTTGTAGCACGACTGCAGTCCGGCCTCACTCTGCCCTGGGCAGAGCTGAAAGCAGGGGCTGCAGTCCCCTCTGTTCCCCTCCTGTGGGGTTTTCCAGGGCCCCGTGGCTCCTCTCTCCCCTCCTGCCGTAGCCCAGGGCAGGTTTTCCATGCACAGCTGGGTCAGTACTGGGGTGGGGGCCTGGCACGGTGGAACGTCGATCCAGGAGTGAATGATTGGCATTTCTAGACGCACAACGCGCCCACGCGGGGCCTGTTTGGTGCTGGCAGTGGAAATCCTGGGAAATGCATCTTTTCCTTGAAGGTGAGTAAAGGAGTCACCCCCGAGTCACTGGGTGCAAGTGGTGAGGACGGGTGTCACCTTAAGGTAAATTATTTTCACTACTGAGTTAAACCCCCAGTATTTTACTTTCAGCGTGAGGTTGTTGGGATCAGTGAGGGGGGAGTTTGCTCAAGGTGCCATTCCTGCTTCTCATGGTACAAAGTGCACACTGAAGTCGATTCCCTTTTTCAGTCCGAAGCGTGGGAGAGCACAAAAAGGAAAACTCACCGTGCCTCAGACGGGGTGGGGGGAAGCTGTTGGCAAACCCTCCCCTGGGTGATGTGCTGGGCTGTGACTCGGGCTGGCAGCAGGCAGTGCAGGGCAGGTGTTGCTGTTGCCAACCCTTCAGCAGATCCTTCCTTCTGCCGCCTGTGCAGAACCTGATTTTATCTGGAAGTCCTTGTTCCCTTAGAAGAAAATTCCTGGCCAGTGTCAGTTGCAAAGCTGCCTCTGCCTTGTGGGGTGTGTTTGACACTCCTGCCCTGGCGCTCTGGTGCCACTGGGCCCTGGGAGGGCTTCGGGGAGAAGTGGGGGAAATTTCCTTTATCTAGAAATAAACTCCAATACCTACAAAGAACTGGCAGCACTGGGAATGCTTTTGTCCCTAAATCTCAGGAACGTTTTGGGCAGTGACACAGGTGTCCCTGGGTGATGTAAAGTGTGTGCTCTAGGGTCTCGTACTCCACTACTCCTTGCAATCCTCGGTATCTATAGCATGAGTGGCCTTAGTGAGTTTGTTGAAGTGCACATTTTTTTTTCTTTTCAAAAGTAAATTTTAAGATGAAAAAGATATATACTATATAAATATATAGAGATATTTAGAAACTTGGTTTGTGGTGCACAAGTTCGGTGTTGGATCGCTAAATACTCGTCGCAGGTACCATATGTGTAACTTTTCTTTTCTGTATATTCCTTTCTGGGAAGCAATGTTGCCATGGTAACTACAACTTTACAATTTCTTTACTACTTAATGATGTGAATGAATTCTACATTTTATTGAATATTACCAGGTTCAGTACTATTTTTATACTTTATTGAACTACAGGGGATTTTAATTTAATAGCATTAAAAAAAAAAAAGATGTTGCTTGAACTGTATAACTGTATAAATGGAACTACTTACACAACCCCACCTCTGAACCAGAATCTCCACCTGTAGTGCCACATTCATTTATATAAAAGTATCTTGATCATTACTAGACCTTGCAGCCCCCTCCCTGTCGTGTCAGGACGAACGTTTCGTACCCCACTCCTCCCCGACTGCAGTGCCCGACACCCTCTGTACCCACGGAGCCATCCTATGTTTGTAACCAGCATTGTGATATTCTGTAACTGTATTGCTAAAATGAAATCTTGACCTAATAAATAGAGTGTTCCCGCAGCCTGGAGTATCTTCAGTGAATTGGTTACAACTTCCCTTCCCACGATGCCTGTCCTTGCCAGGAGGAGGTGTTAATCCCTGCCTTCGGGGGCAAATCCTTGGGGATGGGGCTTGTGTTGGTACCTGTGGAATGTGAGCAGTGGGAGGGGGGAGCCTATGGTACCTGCAAGATGTGGATCCTTCCCAGATCCTTCCCAGATCCTTCCCTGCTTCTTGGTCTTTTTTCCCCCTGAAATAGCCACGGGAACACAAACTCTCCTGCAAGCGAGCAGTGGCAGCACAGAAGTGTCTCGTGTGGCTGCCTGAGCACAGGGTGGGTTAAAAATCAGCATTTCTGGGGTTTTATTTTTAAACCATTGCATTTGTGTCATATGAGTGACCTGCAGCCCCCCAGCTGTGCGTGGAGCTCAGGCAGAGGCTTCCCCTTGTCTCACAGGCTCAGATTCCATTTTCAAAGGCAAAATGCCCTGGAACACTCACCTGGCTCTGAGAGCCCAGGTCAGGTCTTAGCCAGGCTCACCTCCTTGGCCGAGGGTGACCCTGCAGTCCCTGGGGCTGTGGCAGTGCCAGCTCTGGTCCTGTAGCCTGGAATCCATGAATGGAGGTGGATGTCCCTGGGTGTCTGTGGGTGCTCCTGCAGCTTTCTCAATTCTTGCCCTTTTCCTCAGGGAAATGACAACAGGGGAGTGCTGAAGCCAGATTGTCAAGAACAAGCCAACAACGGGAGACTCCAAAATAATTCTGTTTGCTGGTGTGAAGGAAGAATTAACAACAGCAACCCTGAAACTTCTGCCCAGGTGAGGCAAAAACTTAGGTATGAATGAGGCTGTTCTGCTGATTTTTGGAGAGAGCAAGTCCAGCTGCATCTGCCATCTTCTAAAATCCAGCAGCAGGAAAGGCAATCCCTGTAACATTGCATCCTGTAGTTTATTCCAAAGATTTTCTGATCCTGCTTGGAGCAGGAACCCTCGAAGGTGAAATCTTTCCTCTTTGCCCACATCACCTGGTCAGGAAACTGAGGTTATTTCTGGCAGAGCTCAGTTTTCCTTGAGAGCTTTCCTGTCTCTTCTGAGTCACCTCAAGTCCTACTGGAAAAATTGTGGGATAATCCAAGTCCTGAGCAGCCTTTAATCTTGCTCAGTTCCCTCTTAAACCAGTGTGACACTTTGAGGGCAGACAGCGTTTCCCTGCTGCAGCCACAGGCACTCCTACATTGGGTTTACCCTTAGCTGGAGGAATTATTCTGTTATCCAGAGAAAACTCCCCATGATCCAGGTCTGCACCACACAAGTGTCTGCTCTGCTGCCCTGGGAGGGTGAGGCACAACATCCTCCCACAGCCTCTCAAGGACAGGGCTGTGTCCAGGGCCAGCACAGGCAGGGATCCCAGGCCCCTGTCCAGGTCTGGGGATGGGATCCACATTTAAAAGGGAAATCTGCTCTCCTGATTCTAAGAATGGTCTCCCAAAGGGATCTGGGAGGGGTTTTTCTTGCTTGGGTTCCGAGCTGCAGGCAGTAACTGAGTCCCCACCCAGCTGTCCCATTCCCAGCACGTGGGAGTGAAGGATCTTTGGGGTTTTTACTGGTCAGACTGAAAGATTTCTGTGCCAAATTACTGATATTTCTGATGTTTCTCAAAACCTAGATGGAACCAGAAATCAAAACTGGCCAACCCCAAAGCCCAGCCAGAGTCATTCAGAATTCCAGAACCATTCAGGTTGGAAAAGACCTTTGGCATCATCAAGCCCAATGGTGACCCAGCCCTGCCAACTCCTTGGAAGAGGAGATTCTGCCCCAGCAAGGAAAGGAGCAGCTGCTGCTTCCTCCAAACTCTGCCCTTCCATGATTGGGGTTTATACAAGAGGAATGGTGTACTGAAGGTAGGCCTGGTATTTTCAGAGCCTTAATCCAGTCTTGGATCTTAGGGATCTCCAGAATCATCATAAATAAGATCTCATGGTTTAAAATAACAGCATTTTCATTTAGCTGGGCTGGAGCTTGTTGCTATGACGCTGCAAGTATTGCAGGAGTTTGTGGTTTTGGGAAACCATGGAGACAGTCTGGATTCCCTGCTGTTTGTTCAGGTGAGGATACTGCACGGATCGATTTCCACTGACCTCTGGTGGTGTCTGGGTACCTTAAAAACCCCTCAAAGTAACTGGAAGGCAGAACTGATCCTGGTGACTCCAGTCTGTCCTCTGAGGGTTTGACTGGGTGGCTTCTGCGTGTGGCTCCATGCCACAGACACCTTGTCACCAGGAATCCACGGGAACAGCAGGAACTGCGGGCTGCTCTGCTGGCCCATCCCCAGGCTCTGGGCAGTGAGCAGTCCCAACCCCTTGTGATGTTCCTTGCATTTCAATTGCACTGATTCCGGGCGGTTTGTGTCCCTGGTGCCTTTATCTCCGTAGGAATTGGCTGGCTGGTGCCTTCCCCGTCCCTGCGGGAAGCAGCCAGGCGGGGGAGGAGCGCCCGGAGCCGCGCAGCCGGCAGGGCACTGGGGGACTCCTACTCAGCCTCCCGGATCACGTTGTCTGGCAGCTCTCGGGTTCTGACTTTTTAGTTTACCAGTTTAGATTTGAAGCGCTCCCCCCGAGCTGTTCCAGACCAGATTGGACATTTCAGAGGGAAAGAGAGAGACTGGGGAGAAAAGCGATGGGAAGCGAGCTGGTTCTGAGTGCATGAGAACTCCCACAGGACATGTGGCTGTGTTTTAGCAGCTTGAAAATAGGTTTATGTGGGACAAACCCTCCTTCCCGGGCAGCCCGTGGCACCTGATGGTGGCAGAGCCGATGCTGTCAGCAGTTGCCTCTCCCGTCCCTGTCTCGTTCCACCTTTGGGGTGTGCAGTGCTGGAGTAACCAGTGCGGGGCCTGGGAGGCACAAACACCCCCGCTACAGGTCGGGCTGCATTTTTGCTCGGGAAGACAAACGTGTGGCTGGGCTGGGGTGGGCCCAGAGCAAACCACAGCTATGTTGGAGCATCCAGATTGCAAGGCAGGGACACCCTAATTACCAGCAGCTGACAACAAAGGGATGGCTCATTCCTCACTCCCTCCTGGGCTGTAGGAGCTTCTGCAGCTGCTGATTTCCCTGCTCCCATGTCTGGGACAGCAGCTCAACCTGCCCAGCTCCTCCAGCACTGATCACATCTTCACCTGCTCATCCTTCTGCAAAAATTACACCTGTAAAGGCTCTGTGTGAGCAGGAAAATGTTCACCCTGCTCGGTGGCACTGTGACAGTGGCTGTGTGAGTGCCTCACCTGTCACTGAGCAGGAAAATGTTCACCCTGCTCGGTGGCACTGTGACAGTGGCTGTGTGAGTGCCTCACCTGTCACTGCTGGGCGGTGACCTGGCAGGTGCTGGAGGTGACCGTCTCTTTGACCCGGCTGTTCCTGAAGGTACAACTGATTTAAAGCTGCTTCAGAGTCTTTCCTGTGAGTTCTGGAACTGACTCGGGGTTTTCTGAAGGACAGCAGAATCGCTTAAACCAAAAAAAAAAAAAAGAACATAAAACCACTTTTAGAGGTATTTATGTGAGCGAGCACCACAGGCTGACTCATGCTTGGGCAATAACTCTTGCCTAACCTCGGCGCTGTGGGGCGGCAGCAGCAATGAGCTGAGGGATGACTGATCCCGTCCTCACTTGTGCTGTGTTTGTCCCCGCAGAGGGGACCCGTGTGTCCCTGCTGTCCCTGCCACCCAGCCCGCTCTGCCCAAGCACCTCCGGCCATGGTTTAAACCCAGACCTTCCCGGCCCAGGGAACCGGCATTTTCCGGGCTCTGCGGGGAGCCGCTCGGTGGCTGCGCTTGAAGGGAGGCTCAGGCGCGGGGATGCGGATGGGCGTGCGCTGCCACTGGATGTCACTGTCGCCGTGTGGCGCTGGCTCCCTGCGCTGAGCAGCCCAAGGGCGGTGGGATGGGGAGCAGCGCCCGCTGCGCATCCCTCGGGCAGTCCCTAGGGAAGGAGAACTTTGGTGTCGCCAGAGGTCACGCTGCTTGGGTTTCTTATTTTTAAACCAAACACTTTCAGAGTCTCAGAGAGCCCAGGAGCTTCATTTCTTTCTCAGAGCAGGACGTGAGGCTGATTTCTGTAGCTTTCAGCCACGTACAGGAGCCAGGAGAGGGCAGAGGATTCTCTGTTCTAGCTCGTAGCTGAGAATTGGATCTCGGATTTTCACCGAGTCTAAAAACAGAGTTGGGACCAGTGCTTAAACTTAGATGTGTGTGGCTGTTTGGTTTATTAGTTTTATTATTAAATTATATTAATACTAATTTAAATATTTAATTAAAAGAATTCCTAGAACCCCAAATGCTGAGCAAAGGGGACGTAAATCCCTCATTTTAGATGACTGATGAGCAAGGCTGGTGGATGGCTGCCCACTGGCCTCTCTCCTTAACAGAACCCCCAAAATTATCAAATTACCGTGCTGACAACCTCAATCCCTTAAAATTAAATATCGAGTCTGTATTTTTCTGTTGACTCATCCGAATCAGGAGGCGTTTCCAAGGAATCTATTTCTGCTGCTCGGAGCGTGCCGCTGCCCCCCGAGCCGCAGCCTGTTGTTTGTGCTCGAGCAGGGAGTCGCAAAGATGCTGATTTTTCTCCCACTTGTCTTGCATAACAAAAGGCATTTGTCACCCGTTACATAACGGCCGGATTTGTCACTTCTCCCTGCCTTTCCCATCCCCAGCACAGCCTCCTTGGTCCTGGCTCCTCAGCATCCCAGGGCATCCCCACGGCACGCTGTGACTGATGCCTGCGCCCGGCACCTGGGCTCGGCCTTTTTTCCTCCTTGTACAGGAAGATGTGGAGTTGTGTGCTTTGCTGGTGGTTTTTGAAGGGAGCAAAAGGATGGGAGGGTGTTTGAGGGGTTATTTGGTTTTTAATGCTTGTTTGAGGGGGCAGTGGGGAGCTGCCTTTGGCCTGTGGGAGCAGTGGGGTTTGTCCTTAGCTGAGGTCGTGTCCTGGCCTCCGGGAAGGGTTGTGCTGGAAATGGAGCTGAATTCCATCTCTGCAGCCCTCACAAGTTTCAGGGAGCAGGAACACCTGTCACCACCTGCCTCCCTGGGCTGCCAGTTGCTTTTTTAATGCCTCTCCGTTAATCTCGGGCTGCCAGCAGGGATTTGTGTTTGGGGTTTTCTTTACAGTAGGTTTGATTCCCTCCTCGGTGGAATATCTTTTTGGAGCCTTAAAAAGAAATAAATGGTTTTGTTTCCCCAAAAACTAAAAGCAAAAGCTGGCTGGCTTCCCCTTTCTCTCTAAGTGGAGGAGAGAGCTGTTTACCTGTGGCCTCACACTTATTTGTGGCCTTATCACTGCCAGCTATCAAATGACCACAGCTCCCTTCTTAACATGAAGCAGGCAAATGTCCCAGTAACCCAACAAGTTTGTCCCTGTTTTCTAATTTCCTCAAAACAATTTCTTAGTGGACACTTTTTGCTTCTTTTTTTTTTCTTTTTTTTTTTTCTTTCTT
>VZRQ01001798.1:369080-384073 GCA_013397975.1 Machaerirhynchus nigripectus
GATGGATCTGATTCTAATTATTTTTCAATAAACTCCCTGAAGTATATGTTTCTTGTGGACCTTTGAACTTCCTGGTGCACCCAGCCTTTGCTCAGGAGATATGTTTATGGTTGGCTCTGAGTGTTAACCCTTTGGAGTTTGTGTTCTCAGGGAACTCGATGCAGTTTCCTTCCCTTGTAGAGATGATGCTCAGGCAGAGATCACTGTCAGCAAACCCAGGCTCTACCTGACCTCGTGGCCTGTTTCACAGTTTAATTCCTATAGAATCAGATAAAGCTATGGATCAGATTGGATCTGTAAAACATGACTGGAAGCACGGGATGAGCAAACAGCTCCAAAGATTGTAAACAGCACTCAGCCACCCGGAGCAGCAGGGAAAATACTTCTGATAAACAGATTTCTCAGTAACAGGCTTCTCCTTTGACATGGATTGAGCCATGGAGGCTGCAGGGTGTAGCCATCCCCTAAAACTCATTACAGCAGGAACACCTTTTGGGGATTAACTTGCCCATTTTCTCACCAGGCACTTACCCATTTGCTTGTTCTTGATGTGCTTTTACAGATTGTGCAGTTGCTTTGTGCCCATCCTGAGAAGAGGGAGACAAACTCCCCCCAAAGAGCAGAAGGGAAGATGGGGATTGAGTATGTGAGTACAAACTTCCTCCTCCTTCTCCTCCTCCTCCTCTTCCTCCTCATTCTGCTCCCCAGGTCTGGCTTGGGAGTGTAACCACTGACAGGCCCTTTACACAGCTTTTTTTCCTCTCCCCTCCACCCAGATTCTGGGAGTTTATTTTCCTAATGGCATCAATCACACACGGGCTGGCAGTCACTCGGGGAGTGGAAATGTGTGGTTAGGATGGGCTCAATGTAGCACCACGCTGTTCTGTCCACAGCTTTTACTGAGGGCAAAGGGACTGTGGCTGACCTGCTGCAAAGCCAAAACAACCCCAAATGCTCAGCCACCGGGCCTGCAACTCCCTGGGCTGTGAAGGGGGATGTTTTCTCTTGCAAAGGGCAAGGGCTGTTTTCCCTGTGTCAAGGTTTGTGTAGGTAACTCCTCCACTCATCGTTTGGAAAGCAACACATAACTGACTTCAGCTCGAGCTTGTGCTGCCTCTTAAAACATGCACAAGTGTAGGAAGAGAAGTCCTTCTCCCTGACTCGCTTTGCTCCCTTGGACGATTGTTTTCCTGCCAATTTGATTTAAAGCATATTTCAGAGATGAAATTGTAGCTGGACTCTGCTTTGCTCTCACTTGTCCCAGTCTCCCTGCCTGGCTGTGCCATCCCCACTGCTGTCCCTTGTCCTGGCTCTGTCCACTTCATCCTGTTCCTCCATGGGACACAGATCCCCTCTCCCATTCCAGGGGGTCTCACTTGCACCATGTGGTAAGGGACAACTGCCTCAGGGCTGTGTTTGGACCAAAATGTTCCGGTGTCAGCACAGCAACTGGGGTGTCTGTACACCAGCTCCACATTCTGTGAACAATGGGGGCAGCTGGGGCTCTCCAGCTCCACGGCACTGCGGCCCTCTGGGGCAGAGTTACCTCTCCCCATCAGTTTTGCTACTGATTTGTTGTCCTAAACAGTAGGCAGAAACGCCTGGATTTTCCCTTTGCTGGGAGTGGGCAGTGGTTCCTGTGGGCAGTGGAAGTGTCCCTTACTGTGCTTTGCTTGCACCCGTGGGAGCTTGGGGGGAGCTCTGGGGCTCTTGGCTGGGGCTGGTTTTGCACTTGCAGTGAGTCCAGCGCTGGAAGTGTGCATCAGTCAGGGTTATTTTGGCCTCTGAAGGTGCAAAGGGCAGCTCTGAGTCATGCCCGTGGCTGTGCTGCTCTGGCAGTCGGCGAGTGTGGGCGCAGCTGCGGGTGTGGGCAACCACAGCTCCCTCTAAGGACTGGGCACCAGCAAGTCAAAGGTGGGCCTTTCTCCAGCCGTGCTGAGCCATGCTGTGGGCAAGCACTGGCCCTGAGCTGGGGGTGGTCTCCGTAACAGACAGTCCCATTGGGTGGGGAACAGGGACCTTGGGCTGCATCCTGAGTGTTCTTTGGGAGCTGGCTGGAGTTGAGACCTCAGATCCCATCCCAGTGTAATGGCAATTCAGGGTTACCTCCTTCACAGCTGATGGTGAAAGCCAACAGCAGTGAGGCCTCTCTCTCCTGCATGACATCTCTCAATAAACTGCCCTTGCCAGGGAGCAGTCTGGAAAGGCTTGGAGTCAAAGGGATTTTGTTTTGGAAATTTACTTCCAGGCGAAATGCTTTCACAAAGCAAACTGCGCTGTGCTGCCGTCATGGCCTGACCAGTCAGACAAGCGCAATTGTTGTGTCCCTGGGACAATTGGTGCAATTGCTGCAGCTGTGACTCAGCTGTGCTCCTGTGCCAGGTCGCTTCTGGCACCCACAGTCATCCCAAGGGCTGCACAAAGGCCCCTCTCTCTGAGGTCTCTCCGGGCCCAGCAGTGCTGAGGGCCCGGCGCTGCTCTGGGCAGAAGTTTGGATGGTCTTGGTCAGGAATTCCTTGTGCAGCCGGCAGTGCTGAGCTCCCACTGAGCCAAGTGCCCAGTGCAGATACCACCTTGGGAAGGCACCTGTGGATGGGTGTTGAAACAGAGACAGGTCCTTGTTTTCAGGCTGTCTTAGGGAAGTTTGGCTTTTACCCATGGCTGAGTTCAATAATGACAAAAATCGATTAAGACAAGCCCTCCCCTTAAGATGTCTGTGGCATTTTCCCTCCTGTGTCTGCTTTCTTCCTCCCCCACATCTGAATTTTGCTGTCAGCTCTGGATGCAGGAGCCTTTCACAGGCAGGTGCTGAGCAGATGCAAAGGCAATTACCTGCTAACTTTGCAGCTAGATTTGCTTGGACCATCTGAGGTGCATTACAATTGTCTAACCCACACTAGGATTTTACAGAGTTAGGTGTTACTTTACACAAGATAAGCTCTGCAAAGGGAAGCAGAGGTGATAGCTGTGAGTGTAGCTGTGCTGCCTGTGCCTGGTTGTTGTGAGGACTCTGTTAGAAGTGGTTTGATTGAAGGGGATGTTGAAAATGCAGCTGGTTTCTCAATGCCTGTTCCCAACCACCCTCTCGCTGTGCCTGCTGCCTGCAGTCGTGACACCTGTGCCCACTGTGACAGGCAGCTCCTCTCCTCCTCACCTGCAAAGATTTAAACCAGGGAGTTGCCAGCTTATGTCCTCACCTCTCAAGTCAAGGTGCCAAAGGCTAGCATGTTCCTGGCTGATCAGAGACAGCAGAAACGAAGCTTCTCCAGCACAAGCTTTCACCTGCATTAGCGGCCAGATTAAAGCTGTTTAGGAGCTCCAGGGACATAAGCTGGTTGTTAGCACAGGCATAACCCATATTTGCATGGCCATATCTGTGTCCTTGTGAGATTACAGCTTCCACATGGCATGTGACTGCAGCATGGAATGGCTCTCTTGGCTTATCACGTGTACACTTTGCTTTGCAGAGGATTGAGAGGGCCTTGAGTTCCCCTTGCAAATCCAAGTCTTTGTTCTCCATTTCAGTGTTGGCTGCACTCAGAGCTCAGCCAAAGCCCGGGATATGCAAGTGGGAGGCACAGATGGACTTCTCTGGCCAGCCTTCATCTGAGGATCTCACTGTATTTAGAAGTTGTCTGTCAACCTGGTTCACTCCTGCGAGATCAGGCATGAGAGAAGCCTCTGGCTGTGTCCTTCCCCCTCCTCTGGAAGACAACACTGCTTTCTCCTTGGAAGCCTCTCCTGCTGGAAGGTGGCATAATGCAGATCACATCTCTGGAAATCTATCAGATTATCTTGCCTACCTACAGCAGGAATCCTTTGAAAGGATGTTCTAATTGGATGGGGAAAAGTCAGAGTACAAACAGATTATGCCTCTCCTATTTCTGCCTGTGAAGGAAAGGAGCCCAAGTGCCAGTCAAACACACTGTACTGAAACAGTGCACCTTGGGGAAAACTCTTCCTTTTCCCCTGACAGCTCTCCTGTGAATATTAATTTCTTTATTTGAGTGCCTTCGTCTTCCAGGAGCTGTGCAAGTGCAAACATTAACCAACTCCTCTGGTGCAGCAGCTCTTGCAGTGCAGAGTAGGCATGGAGCCAAAAAGGAAGCAGTTGTGAAGATGTTCTGTGTCTGCTGCTGGTTGTTATTTGCTGCTTTGGGCAGATTTAACGTGATTACCACGTGTGATGTGATGAGTCTGGTTGCATATAATATATGCAGGCATCTGATACGGTATTTATGTACTGATAGGTCACAGGAAGGAGAGCTGATAAACACAGATAAACGTACAGGTATTCTGCATTGTACTTAAACCAACTGCCTGTACATGTGGTTTAGTTAAACATAAACCCCAAACACTGTTGCCAGATGTATTGCAGTGTAATGCCAAATAGGAATTGTAATGAGGAATGGTTTCCAGCAACCTGTTCTTACCAGGAGGGTGGTGAATGCTCCATTTGATGGAGTGATTAATGATGCTCAGCAACTGCTTGGACTGTAGGGCTGAAGGCTTTGCTACTCCCATCTGGAAATTCCTTTCCTGGTGCTTTAGGGTGATGAAGATGGTCTTCTCCCTGCAGTTGGGTGCCCATTGGCTCCAGTTAACAAATCTTGTGTCAGGGGAAGGGATCTGAAAGAGAATTTGGGGCAGTTATTTTTGCTGTGTGAGCTCTCTGATTAGAGAGATCTGAACTGCCAGAGGAGTTCCTTTCTGGTACCTGTTGGGAGTTGCTCATTTTACCACTTGTTTGCAATTAATGTGGTATAAACACAAGTGTGATTGGTGACCAGTGGCGTGGGGAAACCATAAACACATCTGCATCTCTTTTATCCACCTCTGGCAAAATCCAGTTCCAAGTGCTCCCAGACTGGTAGACACAGGCAGCCAAACCTTCCAGAGTGCCCAAAGGTACCAATGACTCACCGCTGGTGCTGGTGCTCCTTCTCAATAGATGTATCTTCAGGGGTTCCAGCACTATTTTATGCTTCACCAGTTCTGTAGATGTTTGTCTTCAGCTTCTCAGCCAGCTGTTTGTGAGCTGATTGTTGGTGTTTGCTAATGTGCTATAACTTTTATAGCTGCTTGAAGTCCTCAGGAACTGAAAGAGCATTATCAGCTTCCTCCACACTTCTTCAACTTGCAGCCTGTGAGACACAGGATGGTTAAAGGCTTTTCTTTTTATTGTGCTTCATAGGTTTTTAGGGGGTTATGCAAATTACAATAGGCATTATTAATGAGATGTTAATGAGCCCATCCCTTAGGTACTACTTATCAAATCTATAGTGAGTTAGGTATCTCTTTGTATTGAAAATCATTTTACTTCTTTTGCTAATCTTTTGAATGATGAAATATGAACTCTCTGGGTGATACCAGCCTTGGTCACTTCTTCTCCCCAGTGAATAAGAGAAGTCTGGAAAATGATGAGACTGATACACATTTCCCAGTTGGTGCTGCCTGGGGAATGGGGCAGGGAATGGCATCTCCCTTCTCTGAGCCATGGCACCCCCAGTTTCACAGCCTCCCTTGGTGGCAGAGGCTCTCACTTCTGTTTGTCCTTTCCCTGCTCCTTTAGAAGATTTTGGTATCTGCCCCCAGAGATGTTCTCTGCACAGGAGTGTCCGGCTGGCTGCAGTTCCCAGGGAGTACATGGTGGGATGAGGCTTTGGGCACGTGATGCGTCCTGGGGTTCCACGGGGTAATGAAGTTCAGGCTGGTAGCAGCATTCAGGTCTTGTCCCTCTGCTGTCACTGCTGCCCTTTGCGTGCACATCCTGCCTCTCTCCTGCCCATACCTGTGCCTCCCATCACGCTGCCCCGTGCCTGACCCTGCATGCACAAAGGGTGGCTGCTGCTTGGAGTGCTTCTAAATTCCCACTTAACACTGACTTTGGTTCGTGGGTTTTCTAGAGGAAGTCAAGTTTTAGTTTTCATTTTCTTTCTATTTTGGTTTTATTAAAAGGAAAAAGCAAGGAAATTCCCATCCAGCCTGCAGAACGTAGCTGTCAAGAGAAGCGGCTTTTAGCCACTTCTTAAAGCCTTGAGTAGCCTGTTGTACTTAAAATAAGACCAAAAAATGGCAGTCTTCTTTATGTGATGCTTTGGGTCTCTTGTATGGTGGTGCAGGGGAGTAGCTGTAGTGAAACGTAGGCTCTGCTGAGATTGGCAGGAGGAGAAAAAAGCAGAGCATGCCATTTCATTTCTGTGATGTTCTGATTCCCTCCCACCAGCCTGGAAATGCTGAACGTGAGCCTTTGTCTGGCATATGGGGATTTGGAGAACTGTTGCTAATTACAGCAGTTGTGCTATCTCGCTTAAACGGCTTAAATAATATATTAAGTGCCTTTATGATCTCCCACAACATGCTGGAATGCAAAGAAGTGCATTTTTTGCTGTTTATAGTTTATGGCAGGAGTAACTTAGAGAACATTAATCTGCACAAAAAATGGGGTTTGATGTTTTATTGCTTGTGTAACTCCCAGTTGGGTCAGCTCAGCGGAGATCCCGTAGTGCAGGGTGTTCTCCCGAGGCAGGGTGTGAATTTCCATCTTGGAAGGTGAAATTCAATCAAAGGTAAAGACACTGTGGGTGGCTGCAGGGATGCCAGGGAAGGGTCATGGGACACTGCTGGTCAAGCACTGTGGAGTTAATGTAAGTCTCATGGCAAAGGTAAAAAGTGTGGGACCTGGAGGAGGACCACAAGAAGTTACATTCTAATTTATTTAAGGAGTATTCCCATTGTTTTAGTTAAAATTTAATTTGAAATTAGAAACAGGTTACTCAGCATCATATCTAGAAGTGGGAGTATTCCAGGGTCCAGATTAGTGCTTATCCAGAAAAGGAAAGGTATTTTGTCTGCTCAGGAATCTTTTTTTAACCCCTTCTCGTGTTTTTATTTAGCAAAAATTCTGTTAGTCATCTGTTTCCACCCAGACTCCAGTGTCTCTTGCTTCTAAATCTCCAATTTCTATTTCTGATATTGTACCTAATGTTTAGAGAAAATGTGAGAAGAGCGTGCTGTGAATGTCTTGCTGGATCTGGTGTGAGGAATAACTGTGGAGCAGCTGAGCAGTGCTAGCCAAAGGCTCCAAGAGCCTGGGAAGGCACATGTTAAGGGGGGACATAAATCACAAAGTGACAGTGATGAAAAGATTGGCACATTCTGACCCATAATTTGGTTTAGTTTGATATAGCTCTCTGTAAAATCACAAGTTCTGTTAGAATATGTTCGTAATTAGCAATATTTCACCTATTTGAAATTAACAGGCTCTGCAGAGTAGAAAAAAAGAAGTATTTTTGTCTGGTTTTGCTTGCTAGTAGCTTGAGAACAGGGAGGTGAGAAACTTGTGTCAAATCTTGAAGTATAATTTCGCAATTAAAAGACTGAGGGGAAAGTGTGATCCGAAGACCTTCAGTTTCCTTGCCATCACATAAAATTAACAACTCTCTTCATTCTCATTCTGGTTTAATATTCCTGCGGAGAAGGAAGCAGAAAGAACTCCCTAGGCTGGCTTCAGTGGAATGGAGGAGCTGTTACTTAGGCAATAACAGGGTACAGGCTGGGAGGGGTTTGGGTTGGCATTAGCTGGCTAATGTCTGCACAACGCTCTGGATGTTATAAGGTGATGTATATCTAAAGCTAAAAACAGAGAGATGCTCTCTGGGCGATAGGAAACTGTTTAAAAGCATCTCCTGATTGGCTTCCTGGAAAATTTCAAGGTCGTACATGCACCAGCTTGCAGGGATGCACAGCTGGCACCTCATCACTAAAGCCAGCAGAATCTCAACTCGAAGGTTGTTAGTGAACTGTGTGGGTAAAAATAGAAGGATAAATTGAAACTACCTGGAAGTGGAAGAAACAGCTGGGAAGTGATAAGAGAAAGCTAAATGAGTGAAGAAACTCTTGCTCATCATTGTGGTGTCCAAGTGCTTTATAAGAACTTCAAATTGCTCCTTCCTTGAATGTACCAATTTTCTTTTTCAAACTGTGACAATTTGGTACCCTCCATCTATCCTGAACTTGTCTTCTATTGCTAAGCATCTGCTCAAGAGTCTACTCCATACTCCAGGCCTAAATTTTATTACAATGGCTGGGTCAAAAGCTTTTCCAGGAGTAGCTGGACTTTTACCAAGAGGCTGAGTGAGTGCCTAAGGCTTTTATGGATCAATTAAACGTATGTTTTATAAAACAAAAATACAGGCAAATACTTAAAATCATAGGTAAAATTCTGATTAACCCCTAATGCTTTACCTTGCTTCATGGGCACAATCAATCCACAGAAGTGGCAAGGCAGAATGTTGTCAGACGTATGTGTCCAGCAGCGATCTGTCATGTTTGGGTTTGGGAGTCCTCTGGAACACATCGACAGGCACTGAGTGTTCAGCTGAAATGACAGCAAAACAACCTGGTTATGGGTGTCCTGCAGTGGCTCACTGCTGTATTCAGGGGGTGAGGTGGCTTGAGCAGATGGCAACCCATCAGACTCTTTTAGTTGCCTTCTTGGCTTGATCAAGCAGTTTTTCATTGACTCTGATTACAGGCATGATGCCATCTTAGATAATGCCTCTTGATAAAGGACTTTAAGATCCTTAATTACTATTATTAGCCATCTGACACCATAAAAGAGAGGTCTGCTGTTTTAACGCCTGTTTCACCCCTGTCTGTAGGGTGTCTCGAGTGTCCTTAACAAAAACAGGGAGGTGGAACTTTTGGAACCCGACCAGAGATAATGTGTGCATGCCAGCATAAAAATGTGTGTGTGTGCACATTTGGATATGCCATTGTCCAGAGCTCTTTTACTCCGTGTTGGGGGAGCACTGAACTGAGACATCAGCCTGTTGGCAGGGGCATGAAGGCTGGCAGGTTTCTCTGTTTGGGGATGTCCTTTGTTCAATGTTTGAATTGGGTGAAACCTTAATTAGCAAATAAGAAGCTTTGGCCTTCCCTTCCAAGTTCTGAAGCAGAATTTAGGGAAGTGCCAGCATGTGCCAAATGACACAACAGTCCTGGCTCCGTGGCTTTTGTTTTACTCTGCTGCCCTGCTGTTTTGAGATGCGCTTCCCACTGTATCAGCTGCTGGCAAAATGTTCCCCAAGTTGGTCCGTGTTTGATGCTTTGGTGTTGCTTTCTCTGTACACAACAATCAAACTGCTGTGGTGCTGGGGACCCTGTGAGCAGCAGCCTTTGAACTGAGAAGAAAGCAGCCCTTTCTTTGCAGGGGAGAGGTGCCCCATGGTGCCACTGTGGCAGGTCCCTGCCCGCTGTGCGCCGTGCTCTGGGGGCCATGCAAGCTCCTCTTTCCACAGCTCAGTCTGGACCTTCCTGGAGCAGAGTCAACATTAGTCACTTCTAGCAAAGCCACTCCTTTAATTTGATCTTCTGGTATTAATTACTTGCACTTCCTCTTGTCACAACACTTTTTTTTACTGCCCTGGATGGAACTGCAGAGAAATCCTTTACCTCCATTCCAACGCCGCAGTGGTTTCTCTCTACAAGAGAGCACAGAATTGCTTTTATCAAACATATTTCTTTTCCCATTGTTTCCTGATGACAGATACTACTCTTAATCTACACAGAGACAACACTTTGAAATGGGAGATCTCTGTTCCCATCAATTGTTGGTACGCTGATAAATCATAGCATGTCTCACTTTCTGAATGACATGCGTCTGGATTGCAGTCTGCCTCTTTTTTGTCACAGTTTTTCAGTGCTAACAACAGCCTTGCCAAAGCTCATCTGTTCTCTTAGTGTGCACTCCAGCAGGCTGATTAATTCTGTCACACTTTCCCTGTATAAGGCATAATCAAACAGGTTGATAGAAAATCGTGAAGGACGTGATATTTTTATTAATATCCAAGGCATTACACTTACCTCGTGACTGCCATTAGCTGTGGCACCTTGTTACTCCTGGGTTGGAGGAGAATCAGCAAAGTCTGCCAGGAAAAAAGTTTGTGGGCCTCAAGTGTGATCGTGCCACCCTTCCACACAGGGAAGCCTTACTCAGGAGAATATCAAGAGTGGAGGGTGCCTTATGGTGTTTTCTTCTCTGTCTTTCAAAGGCAACTGCAGGAAAAGTGGGGGATCGCTTACCCACAAAGCTTAAAATAGCTGTGAACGTGTGTGACGTGCCTTACTTTCCTGGGTTGTGTAGATCCCGCTATTAATAACAGGAGGAGGAATTATGGATTGAGCAGTAATGTGAGCAGCACTTCTGAGCGCTTGAAACCTGTCACGGGCTTCCTGAACAAAAACATCCGGGCTAAGTGGCTCAGCAGAAACATTCATTAATTCCCTCATAAAGGGGTGGCAGAATTAAACAGGGGTAGCCCACAGCTCAAATGAGGTCTGAGGGATGCTCCCACTTCCCTTGCTGCCTTTTCCAGAGGCTGGGCAGTGCTGCCCAAACCCCGTTCCCGTATCTGCCACAACCTGATACACAGGTCTGGCGTTCGGCACGCGTGGGTGTGCACAGCAGGGCTGTCACTCCTGCCTGCGCAGCCGTGGCTGTCACCTCCACGCTGTCACTGTCACCAGAGCTCAGCCCTCTGGGACAGAGGGACGCGCTGTTCTCTCCCGTGTCCCCGCCCCGCTTGGAACTCAGCAGGAAAAAGGAGGGGATGAGGTGTCTGCTGCTGCCGGGAAGCAGCAGGGGATGGTGCCAGGGCAAGGGCATGGCTGTTGGGGCAGGGGCAGCTGTGTCGGGGGGTGGAGGTGGGAAGCTGCTCCAACAAGTCATGAGAGTGCTGGGAAGAGGGGATCTCTAGGGCAGGTGTGAAAAGAAAAGTGCCCTCAAACTGGAAATGAGGGAAAAAATCCCAATCATCTCACTCCAAGAGTTCCCTGGCTACACCACACTGCAGCCCTGGTGAGCATTGCCTTCATTAACACGTCCCTTCAACAAGGGGGATGATCTTAATTTCATTAATTTTTTTTTTTTAATTACATTTTTCATTTTCCCCTGCAGTATTCTACTACAAAATTCATGCTGGCAACAGTGTGGGAGTACAGCTTATATGACAATAGGAGGGACCTGGTAAGAATCTGTTCCATTTATTTCCTCCCTAGTTCATATATATCTGTAGCAAATGTCACCCCCTGCTACCACTCTAAAGCACTTGTTTCCTAGAAAATGTGGGATGTGATAGAAGTTTCGATTTGCATACGTAGTTCCGTTGTTCTTTGAGGAAGCCTTTTGTATTTCCCCTCTCCCTCTGATAACATCAGACTGGCAAATAATGATTCGGGGTATTTTTCTCATTCACCAGTTCACTGTAATTTGACATGAAACCATTTAGCTCTGACCACTGCAGGCCTGCAGTGACTGAATGCTTTTTTTGCACCTTGATCTCTCTCCCACTTTCTGCTCTTCTCAGAGTGTGCTCTACTGCACTCCTGTCAGGGCTGTCTGAAGCAGGAAGGGGTAAAAGTTGTCCTGTGTTTGTCCAATGCCAAGAACAGTCCTTAAAATATTAACAATATCCCAGGGTGGGGAGACAGGTACTGGGGAAAGAGGCACAGATTTAGAGGCCAACAACAGAACAGGGCCTCAAAGTTGCATTTTTGGCTTCTGTTTTAGTGAATGTCGATCAGGAAATCCTAAGGCCTTACACTGGTCTTCTCAGAACTGTTTTTGAGTGGCTGCAGCAGTTCCACTGTTGTTTGGTTCATCCCTTTTGAGTTCAGGCCTTTCAACTGTGACTCCAAACACCTTCTCCTTGCAGATGCCCGCTGCAGGCTGAGCTGGAGCTGGAGTGTGTGGATTTTTCCCTGTTCCTATAGCCTTGGACTGCAGCAGCCCTCCTAGAGCCTGACAGCTGCTGCGCTGTGAGGCTCCCGCAGCTCCTGTGCAGCAGTAAATACCTGCTTTGCCTCAGATCCTTGACAGTGATGCAGAGACACTTAAATATATTTGCTAAGTGCTTGTGAATTAGTTTTTGATTAGCGAATAATTAAATAAATTCCAGCAATCCAAAGGACACGTGCCCAGTTCGATTTGCATACGTAGCACTTCTCTGTGACAAGAGAGGAGCTCAATTCATCTAATGCAAGTCTAAATTCGCTGTATCTTAATTTGGTTTACCTTTGACACAGCATTTAAATAGCAGCAGCATCTATAATCTTGTGCTCCCCAATAAGGCTTCACTAAAAACTTACTGCCAGATCTAATCCACGGTTAGCACACACAGCCTTATCTCTGGGTTCCTGCTTCAGTGCCTTTGAGAACATGCTTAATTTAATCTGAACAAAGACACTGCCATTGGGAGCCTCCAGCCTGGCTTTCCAATCCAGAGTATCTTTGTGATTAAATTTGGTGCAGGCCACGGTGTGTACAACGGATCCAGTAAATGATTTTGAAGCGCTCTTCAAACAAAATTTGCTGGTTCTCGGACACTGTATCTCTGGGACATGAGGGATGCCACTTCAGTTGGGGTTTTTTTGAAGTGCTATACATTTTCTTCGGAAAGAGGTGTGGGTTTTTTGGTTAATATGAAATGTTAACCATTATTGTGAACCAACACTCCAATCCCTTTTCCTTCCCACAGTGGAAGGAACACCTCACTAGAGGGTTCTGCTTCCTCATTTGCATCCAATACCCAGTCAGCTGTTTGTGAGTTTAAGCTGGTGGCAGGATCTGATTTGTAATTATAATTTCAGACACTCATTTTTTTCATTATTTAGCTGTCATTAAACCCCCTATACTGCCTGATAATCTCTGCTGCCTGAGAGCAGGGTTTGTGTGAACTACAAGTAGAGGTTCTGTCATGACATAACACATGAAAATGGAATAATTTTGCAAACTGTGGTGGCTGCAGAGGCATCAGGTCAGAGATGTCCTGGAAGGGCCCCTCACTGCAGGGTGTAGATGAGCCAGGCCTGGCAGTGTTGTGTCAGGTCTCTGGTGAGCCTTGGTACTCAGGGGTTTGTTGTTGCTCTCTAGTAAGAGCCTTAGGATAAATAGTCATGGAGGAATTGGCCTGAAAAGCAGAAGGAATTGGTGTGGAGCTGTCTTACCCCACTGCTGTAGCTGCTTCCTGCTCTAATTGCTTTCTCTAACTGCTCTGCCAGTTTGGGGCTGGCTGTGTCCCAGTGCTGCTTGTTCCAGGCAAAATGGGACTCTTATCATTATCTTTGTAATTCAGAGGAGAAACCAAAATATTAAAATGTTATTACTGGACGTAAGGTCACAGAGGAACATGACAGAGAAGTCAGGAATTACACCCCATCTCCTCAGATGAGAGGTAATACTTTAAGAAAGGGATCCATCACAAACAGAGCACGGCTCTTGGAATGCCATGGAATATTTCACTTAATCTCAAGATAAAACAGATTTCTCCAGCTGTTTCTGGTGTTGCCAGCTTTGGCTTTTGATTGACATGTTGCCATGTTTGTTAAATTCATTCTCAACTGTTTTAGAGAGTTTATTTTGTATCTAAATTGAAAACTGCTAGGTGAAGGACTATGTTGAGAAGATATATGTAAAGGTAGGGTAGGAACAGGAGGATATGTATGAAGGGAGCTTATATCCTCATATTCCTCTGCTACCTTTACATTTACCTTTACTCTTTAAATGATAAATACATAACAAGTGGCTGATGGGGGGAAGTGTATTTTCACCAATTTCATTTATATTTTTAAAAAACACTTAAGTTCTCCCTATCATCCTTATAGTCTATATTCCAGAGAGGCAAAAGGTCCCTTGTGGCTGATTTTTATGCTTGAAAATTACATGGGTTTTTTTTGATATGCCACAAATCTAAGATAAAAACAATTCAGAAAAGATGTAAGGAGGCTTTATGAAGCTTATTTCATTTGTAGTGTGTTTGCACTTGGGTTACATGAGGAGAAATTTGGCCTTCAAGCCCGAGTCTCTGTAAGCAGCATTCCTGGTTTTGCATATCAGATATGAAATTTGTTTGGAATGTTTGCTATAAAAATACCTACGCATGAACTTACATCAGCGAGAAAGCTACTTTGGCTTGACCTTTCTGCAGCTCTGATGTGGCAAGATCATTCTGTGCAGAAACAGTAACTTAGGGAATGACTTGCAACTGGTGTTTTCACAGGCTTTGTTTCAGTGCAGAACAATCCTTGGAACAAGCTGCCCTTAGAAATCAATGTTTTCTTTCAAACTCCTTATTTTCTGCTCGGGAGTGACCCAGGGTAGGTTACCAGGCTTAATGTTGTAACAAAGCCATTTGGGAAATCCTCCCATTCTGTGTCAGTCCTGGGCTGAATACTAAAAGCAAACATGCTGGAGAACAGCAAAGGGCAGGAGTGGTTTTGATCCTTTTACAATTCAGCCCGTGTTTCTGTTTCAGACAGTGAAAAGACATTTTAATGGAACAGGAACCTCCTACTGTCACCCCATGCCTGCAGCCCTGCGACTTAGAGGACTTTTTGAGGAGAACCACCGTGCCCTGAGAGGTTTGAAGGGCTGATCCTGTAAGGTTTGAGACGCTGATCCCCTATGAGTTTTTTGGGGGTTGAGGAGCTGGTTCCCTGTGCGGCTTGAGGGCATTGAGGGGATGATCCCTGTTAGGTTTAAGGGGGCTGAAGGCTGATCCCCTGTGAGGTTTGGGGGGCTGAGGGGCTGTTCCTTGTGAGGATCGAGAGGATTAAGGGGCTGTTCCCCGTGCGGTTTGAGGGTGCTCTGACTCTCACCCTACCACAGGAGACGGGCTGTTCCGCCGGGGGCCCCATCGGACCGCAGCCTTTCTCCTCTCCCCGGTGCACGCTACGGGAAGCGCTGACAGCTTTCGCAAGCGGCACATTCTGAAGAGCCTGTGCCGGGGCAGAGCCACGTCCTTCCTCCTCACAGCTTCTTCTGCGGCCGATGGGCGAACCCCGGAGCCGAGGCACCGGCGCGGCGGCAGCGCTGCGGAGCCCCGGCCGCTGCCGCGGTTCCCCCTCACCCACCCCTGAGGGGACGCGCGAGGCGCCGGGAGGAGCGGGGGGAGCACCGGGGGCGGAGGGCGGCGGCGGCAGCCAATCACAGC
>VZRQ01001798.1:384176-444689 GCA_013397975.1 Machaerirhynchus nigripectus
GTTGGCGGGGACGGGGGGGGGCGGCCGCGCTGCCCCCCGCCAGCGGGCGGTGAGGCGGCACCACCATGACGGACCCCGCGCGGAGGCACTTGCGCCGTTCGGGCGCTCCCTCGGGCTCCTTCCCCGCACCCTTCGCCCCCCACCCCGTTATTTATTTATTTATCTTATCTATTTATTTATTTGTCCTATCTATTTATTTATTTATTTCTCTCTCTCCCCTTATTTAACGCGGCCCCGGCAGGGCCCGGTCCCCGCCGCCGGTGCCGTCCCCTCCCGCCGCTCTCGGCCCGGCCTTCGCCCCGGCCTTCGCCTGTCGGTGGCCGGCTCTTCGCGGGCAGCCTGGGTAAATCGGGAAACGCTGCCATCCCGGTGTGACAGGGCTGTCAGCTCCCGGCTCTGCCGTCCCTCCCGCTCCTCGTGTTTACTTCCCCGTGCTCGGGGATCACGCATCTGCAGCTCCGCATGGAAAGATGGATGTGGCGTGCGTGGTTCGGGGTTGATGTCGCTGTTTCAGCCCGGTTTAGGGTCCTCCCGGAGAATTTAAAGAGGAACTAGCGAAGGGAAAACATAAACAAGCTGAATGGTGAATGCTTGCAGCTGCAGGGCTCCAAGGCGACAGCAAGCTACACCCTGGAAGCTCCCTGGCTCTGGAACTGATAGCCAAGTCCAAGGACAAAGAGGGACAGGGATTTTCAGCAGTAAATGGTTTGCAGGGAGGACAGGTGTTTGCAATTGTTGCCCTATTGTGCGTTCACGTGATGCAGTGCAGGTAAAGCAGCTCACCTGTTTGATATATAAAGCCCTGATAAAATTCACAAGCTCAAGCCAATCTATGGCTGCCCTTTTTATTCCTGCTTAACGTGTGAGAGGCATGTCAGGAGTGATAAGGGAGAACAGGGAGGAACCGCTGCGTGTTAACTGAAAGAGAAACAAATAGACGTGAAATGGGGTTTTTGTTAAATATTTTCTAGGGGTTTTTTTCTGGTGGAGGCTCTGAGGGATGCCATGTCAGATAGGAAAAGGAGCAACGTAGTGTCAAGCAGGAGAAACAAATGCATGATTCAGAGTCACTTGTGTTACAGATTTTAAGCATAACAGCTCTGAAGAATTTTCACTGCTAGTGAAAGTATAGGAAGTCTTTGAAAGCTTTGGTGCACGTATTTTTAGAAGAGCTGGAGTTATAAATGCAGCTTGGTAGAGGTGTGAAGTTAAATATATCAGGAAGTGTTTGAAATAAACTGTTTGGTGGAAAATACAGCCATTTGGTCACGATGTATATTCCAGAGTTCCTAAAAAAGAAAAAACAAGTGTTTTGAATTTTAAAGTTAGATTTAAACTCTTACACTGTTTCAAAATCAAGGAAGTTGACCTGGATGCTTCATAATTAATAAGATTGATTTCTTAAAAAGTTACTTGAAATTATTTCTGCGCTGTGAATATAATACTTTTCTTTGTTATTTTTTTTGATGTTTTTCTTCTCTATATGAGACATTCAATACTGTTTTGCTGTAGGAGACCAGAAAGGTTGTTTTAGGCACTCTGTTATAAATTGATGTTTTGCTAAATAACTATGTTGTTTGCTTAACCAGTGAATCACTGTATGTGTAAAACAGGCCAGTTATCAAAACATTATTTGTTAGACCATTCTTACTTCCACAGAACCTTGCTGGTACTTGTGGCATTTCTGTGGACACAAACAGAGATAATGGATAAATGCAAACATTAAAAAAAGAAAGCCAAATATATTTATCTCCAGTTAGATCCACCTTCTCTAAGGTTGTTTCCTGGTTGTTAAATGCCAAGAAAGTTTTGTATTAGGTGATACTGTACTAATTTTTCAGCTGGGAATTCTTCATGAGTAGTCAGTAGTGGTTACCTGTACTTGTGGTCATTCAGAACGCAGTGATCGTATTTTTGAGTCACCAATTTGAATTTCAGTTGTTCAGAATATCTGGAAAAATGCTGCTTCTTTAAGCTTCAGAAAATAAGGCTGACTTTTAAGGAATTTCATTTATTGCAGTTCCATTTTGGTAGTAGCCAAAGGTTGTGAAGGTGAGGGGAGTTGTGGTTAAAAGCTCACAATATAAATAACTGTAGCTAAAATGTAACTTCTGTTCAAGGAGATGAAAGTGCCAGAGCAGGCACTTTTCCACCCTTGATGGCACTTTTTGATGGCCTTTTCCACCCTTGAACAGGAGATAGTTCTGCTGTTTTATTTTCTTCCTGCTCCTTGGCACAGGCAGCTGACACTGCTGTGGTGATGTGGCCGTGTGGATGCTGACGGTGAAGTTGTCCTGTGTCCACCAGCGCAGGTCACAGGAGTCTCATCAGCCTCCCTGAGATCTGTGTCTGCCTCCGCAGCTTGGCAATGGAAAGCAAGGGTTGCTATTTTAGACATCTCTTTTTATGAATTCTGCCAGTTGTGGTCATCTTATTTACAGTAGCCAGAGGCACAAAGTAGTGTTGCTGTGGAAAAGGTATGAGATGAGAAGTGAGGAGAGCTGTTCCTGACCCCACAGACCTCCTTCCAAGGCTGGATTCTTTGTGAGGAGATGGAATTCTTGGGCAGGTCATTAGAGGTGAAGTAAGAAGTGCTTTGTTCCAAACTGAGCATAAGATTGTCGGTTATTTTATCAAACTAAATTTGTGATGGCAGGCTCTGGTACTGTGGCTCTTGAGCTTGTTGCTTTTTTCTTAGACCTAAGCTCCAACAGCAATTTTCTTCCTAGGGCAGTGCTGCAAGTCAGTCAGTGTCCTGTTTTGGTGCCTTTTCAATGTTTGCCTCTGATTTCCCACTCTTCTCCTACCTCTATGTCCATCAGGCTGTCTGGGTGCTCTGGCCTTGCCTTATGCCAAGGAGATGGTGCTCTAAAGCCTGCCTTACCTTTTAGTTCTCCTGCTGCCAGTCTTGACACCCAATTCCTTGAAGGGCTGTCTTTGGGCTGATAAAACTGTATAAAAGGAAGAACTTTTTATCACTGTTGTATTCACTCCAGCACAGCAGCTCCTGCACCGTGTATGCACTGTTGTATATGAAATATTTTAATAAGAATTTTCCAGGAAAGAGATGCCTACATGGTATTGGTGGCCAGTTTATTTCAGATCCCTAAGGACTGTGTTTTCCAGTGGCTGTTAATGTGTTCTGCTTCAGTAACTTTCAGAGGATAATCGTAGACTGAGAGTAAATTTATGTATGTACTGGTGGATTATGAAACTGTAGAATCTGTAGTCAAAGTTTCTGTGAATGCTGCTTAGAGCAGGTGTAATTCAGGTAATTTCCAGATAAATTATCTATGCTAAATATTGAGTCAGGGAACCACTTTAAAGAAATGTCAGTTAATAGTCATGGATCTGTCAAATTTGGGCCAGAGAGGAAGGAAGAGTTTTCCTTCTGCTCAAAGCAAGGTAAAATTTTTCTTTCATATGTGCAGGGTGGAAGAAGGGGGACTGCCACAACATCAGCATGGTCAGTGAGCACAGAATTTGGAGAAATGAATGACTGCTGATAAATCCATTTCATTGTGTTTGGTCTTGTGCACAGCGATCTCTGAGAAAAAGAGCAAAATGAAAGCACAGAAATAGTGCTGCTGTTGGAAAATGTACATGCAGTTAAAATGCCAGCTAACAGTGAGGCAAAACTTCAGGTGTATCAACTGCACAGGTTTTGCTTCTGGAGAGCTCCTGGAACAGTGATTTTTGAAGGCAGTTTTCTTCCCTGGTTGTCTGTCTCTGAGATGGTACCAACTGCAGAACACCAAGCCCATCAAAGTAACAAAAACCCGCTCTAATCCACAAGAAGGTTGGTTAGTGTGTGCCAGTAATGACTAATGTTGTGTGATGGGCAGAGGATAAATCTTGCTAATGACCTTTTGTGTCTTGATTGAATTTGAAAAATAGCTACATTTGTTTTATTTAAATCAAGGCAAATATATCTGGTGTCTGATCATTAACATCCTCAAGCGTACAGATGTCATAAATCTGACAAAAGGATGATGGAAAACTTGTGCAAATATATAATCATCTATTTGAGGCTGTCGATCTCAGCCTGGTGACAAATCCATGGACTCAGCCCTTGAGCCCATGGAAAACTGCTTTTTATTACTCCAGATTATGAAATTAACTTTTAAAATCCCAGATGTCTTTTTAGGAAAAACGATCAGGGAACCATTTTGGTGGTTTATTCCCTTCTTTCTGTATTCCATGAAGGCGATTGTTCTGCTTTCTTTTCTCTCATATCTGAAAACCAGAGCTTGGCTACGATAGGGAGGTGAAGGTTCTTCAGAATATGTTGTTTTCTGAGGGTATAAACCTGTGTCTTTCTGAGCCTTGAGTTTCAGAGGCATGTGGTGAAAATGCCTAGAAGTCTCTGAGCCTTTTTTTTAGCTATCAGAATGAATAGAATTCACTGTGGAGACAGTCTAGATTCTACAGCGAGGCTTGTTATGTCAGCCAGTATTTGATGGCTTCAGGGCTCTGTCATATGATGAAAGCAGGTATGAATGCAGAGCTTCACACTTCCTGTTTATAAAGCTGCAGAGCTGCAAGTGGCCGCTCAAATTCACAGAGCAGTAATTATTTCACAACTCTGGCATTCAGTTGTGGTGCTTGTTTTGGGAGGGCACCTCAGTAGTCTCTGCTGAACGTGTACTACAAGGCAGGAGTGACTTGGAGAATTCCACTGAAACTTCCCTGAGCTGATGAAAAGATGCTTCTTAGAATCACAGAGTGGTTTGGGTTGGAATGGTCCTCAAAGATCACCTTGTTCCACCCCCCTGCCATGGACGCCTTCCACTATCCCAGGCTGCTCCAACCTGGCCTTGGACACTTCCAGGGATGGGGCAGCCACAGCTTCTCTGGGCACCCTGTGCCAGGGCCTGCCCACCCTCACAGGGAGGAATTTCTCATATTTAGTATAAGCCCACTCTCTGTCAGTGGGAAACCATTCCCCCATGTCCTGACACTCCAAGCCCTTGTAAAAAGTCTCTCTCCATGTTTCTTATCAGCTTCTTCAGGTACTGGAGGGCTGCAATTAGGTCACCCCAAAGCTTTTCTTCTCCAGGCTGAACAACCCCACTTCTCTCAAGCTTTCCTCCCAGCAGAGCTGCTCCATCCCTCTGATCATCCCGGTGCCTCCTCTGGACTCCAGCAGCTCCAAGTCCTTCTGGAGTTGCACCTCAGGGTGGAGTCAGCTCTGCAGGTGGGATCTCACCTGAAAGGGCAGAGGGGCAGAATCCCCCCTTTCCTGCTGCCCATGCTGTGGGATCAGCTCAGGACACAGGACATGTCCAGCCTCTCACTCACCAGCACCCCCAAATCCTTCTCCCTACAGCTGCACTTGATCTGTTGGAAGAGTTGGTTTCTAATCTGTAATTCTTCAGCTGCTAAACTGCAGCCACCACTTTCTCCTTTACCTCAGTTACAAGTTTAGAGAAGTGAACTCAGGGGATTTCATCCTCTTGCTTAGAACTACCCAAGTTATTTCCTATTGGAAATGAGGAACACTGCTGTAGTGAACCTAGCCCAGCTAACGGTAAATTTCCTTTCCTGAGATACCTTTTGTGGTCTTTACAGGCTCTTTACGAAATACCAGATGAAAACTTACAAATTAGGGGTAAATATTGCCTCCTGCTTAGGCTTCTGGGAGTGCTGTGGTTCTGTGGGAGACGATTGCATCCTTTTAGTAGCTTTTTAGAAATTCTTAGGTGGTTTCCCAAGCACAGCAGGAACTTGGTGATGGCTCAAATGTTGGATGTGCAGAGAGTGGTGCAAGTCTGAGAAAAGAGGATTTAAGAATGTAGGTGTTTCATAAATAAGAAAAAGTTGATCATCTTAAAGGAAAAAACCCTCCAAGAGTTGAATTATGATTCAGTAAATGCTGGGAATCCTCTGGTTTCTCACTTCTCAGGTGAATCATGTCTCTAAATATGAGCAGGTTCACAATATTAGCTGCAGTTTTGTCCTGTCAGCGAGTTACTGGAGATTCCAATCAAAGCAGTCAGGGAAGCTGGCAGGGGAGTTTAAATAGATATCATTCCAGCCATGGGGCTGGAGGTCACAGGATAAGCTGAACAAATCCTCATTTTGAGTGTTAAATATCTTGATATAAGTGAAAAGACCACTATCAGGGTATTCTATGTGTAATACATTTTCTTATCTTGATGTAGACTAGAACTGAGTCCTAAAAACATTTATTTGGATTATAGATTATGTGCCTATATATCTCATGGGTCATAAAACTGAGCTTTATTCTTGGATTTTAATCAATGACATCCGTTATTTTCATGGTTTCTAATCGGTTTCTAGTTTCTCCTCCTGTAACACCAGGCCTTTTTTTTTCTTTTTTTTTAATATACATGCCCAGAGAAAGTTGTTGAACTTCATCCTTAGAGGTTTCCAAGCTCTGCCTGGACAAAACCCTCCTGAAGCTGGTTTGAGTTCAGCCTTGACCCAGTTTCAAGCACAAGGGTGAACCAAGTGACCTCCTGAGATACTTTCCAACCTGATAGATTCTATAAAATATTTCTGTTCAGCTTGAATTTTGTAAAGCCTTGTTTTGATGAAGTCCTAAATCTACCTGACAGTGTCCTACGGAGTTAAAAAAAAAAAGACAAAAATAGAAACTAGGAAGTTGTTCAGAGTGAGATGAAGCATCTCTAATGAAATGTGAAAGAAAAAAACATAAGAGGGGACTACTTTGAATCCTGTTTACTTGACTTGTAACAGTCTCAGGCTTTCTGGCTGCTGGCACTATGGCAGGAATGAGTAAAACAACCCTCACCCCATTCCTCTGCTCAAGGGAACTCAGCCCACTGTCTCCTTTCATAAAATAAGTAAGGCATTCAGTTCTTTAGTACTCAAGAAAATGAAATCAGATTCAAAAAATGGGCCTCTGAAGGGATGACAAGCCTTGTGAGAATGAAAAAGAACACAGCATTAACAAGTAGTGTGATGAGGCAAGGCATGAAGTGTCTATTGAATTCTGTAAATTAAGATTATTGTACGACTCCTGCTTTGAGGTGGGACTGGTTAGGATTTTTCTGTATTTAAAAACCCAGATGTTACTAATATCTGTCATTCAAAAAGTGTCACTGTATTCTGAAAGTTGAGTGTATCTTTGGTTAGGTTGTGAATTCATACACTGATATAAATAATTTGGTATATGGGGAGGTCTAATGAGTCTTGAGCTCTTATGACATCTGTATGACTTAGCTATTAACTATTATTAAACTAATCCTGCTCTGTTTTGGTCCAAGAAGAAGTTCCAAATGCTGTAAGCATACAGAAAGCTGATGGAGGAGGGGTAGGACAAGTGTTGCATTTTCAAGTAGCAGAATTGTTCCTCTCCGCTGACTTTAGTTATTTCCAAGCCTGATGTAAACCAGAACTGCCCAGCTGGGGTTTTTAGGGCCTCCTACAGGCCTGCTTTAGGGCTCTTCTTTGCCTGATGGTATCCTAGTTTGAGTTTCTGTATAGAAAAGAAAGTTCTGTGGGTTAATTCTAATTAAGACTTTCAATTTTTAGTCATTTAAAAACAAGTTATTTCTTAATTTGTTCCATTCCTTGAAGCAGGTGCTTTTTCTATAAGTTATACTTAGTCTGAATTATTGTGAATGTCCATGTGATATTTGCAGTATTGAAGAACTACAAAAAGCATCTTTAACATTTAATTTTCATATGAAAAGGTCATTTACATAATGAGACAATGAAGCCTTTGGGCAAAGATGAATGTAGAAGAAAAATCCATTAAGGTAGATTCTGCCTAAGAGTTTGAAAGGGCCTAATTCACCAAACTTTGAATGCTGGATTATTGCTAGCACTTACTGGAATAAAATTCCCCACTTGCCTAAAAAGAGCAGCAAAACTCTAATGCACATTTTCTTTTGTGATTTCTTCGGGGACACCTTACCTTTTGTTAGTGATGGCTCCATATCTCATAGGCTGTGTAGCTTTGGTGTTTTCAGCTGAGCTGTGTAATAGTAATTGGCATTTCTTTTTTACGTAATGAATTGTAACACCTCTGAGAAGTGGGGTTTTTTATGGGGTTATGTTTACAGTTGAGCAGGGCTGGCATGGTCCCTACAGGTGGGGCATGTTTGGAAAGTGCATCACTTTGAAATGCTGCTTTATTAAACTGGTGTAAAAGCTCTTCTGCGTTTCTGATTTGTAATGGCTATAAACTGAGTTCAGTTTCTTGGTTTGACACAAAATATGTCTGCATATGGGTTTTGTAGCAGTTCACCAAATCTGCTTAAAAGCCAATGCAAGTTATCAATCAGAATTTTTCCCTGTAGCCCATTCATTCATTCAGTGGAATGCCAATTAAAGAAAATTCCCTAATTATTTTAGTGTTTTTCTGACATGTGCCTAAACTCTAGAGATGTGAGATTCTTGGTTAAATAATCTCATAGTTTAACAAAACCATTGTTCCTATAAAAATGTGGTAACATTTGCTACAAGGCCCTTTTTGGGTGTAAAAGAGGCTATGGCTGAGAAAGGTTTGGACAAGGGATAATCAGGCAGTTTGTAGTGACCAGGCTTTATTTCCCACTGTATAAATGTTACCTAATGTAGGACTGGTGCAAGTCCTGAAATAGTTCCTCACTGAATCATTGCCTCCCCTGGAGTGATCAGCTGTCACAGGTAGGGTGACTTGGCAGATCGAGTGACATGCCCTGATCTCCAGGGTATTCAAATCCTCCTTTTAACCTGTCACAACCTAGGACAAGCCTCTCCCATCCCATGGGAATGTGATTTAGAGGCGACCTGTGCTTTCCACGGGGTGTGTTTGGGGCAAAACAAGGTATTAATGGTGGTGGTAATAAACTGCACAGGTTCATGTGCCCACCAAGGAGGAGTTCTCTGCAAACCAGAGTTCCTGGGATGGGGATGCTCTTGGAACCAGCAGGGCCACCCCCTCCCTTGTGATGAGAAACACTGGACAAATTGAGATGGGCAGAAATAACGTCTGGCTTTGTCAGACACTGCAGTTCTGACTTTTAGTGTGGTTTTAAATAGTCAGTGAGACAGTCTGTACCTTAAAAAGAGATCTGACTTCCTTCTGGTCAGGCTCTGCAGCCACAGGGCCAGGCAGTGGGAGCTGCTCTGAGCCAGGCACCGCTTCCAGCCAGCAGCTACAAAGGCAAAAGGAATCTCTAACACTTATTTTGATGATTTTTTTTTTAATGTCCAAATCCTTTGAAGCTGTTTCACTTAGTTTAGAGTCTGAATTGGGCCCACAAGCTATGAGAGGCAATGTCACTGGGCCGAAATAAGAGATAATTGCATTCTGTATAAAAATGTAGGCTTCATCCTTTCAAAATAAAACCTACTACAAGCCTTTTGGAATTCTTCCTCAAAACCAGTGATTTTATTCACATTGTATCTATCTTCGTGTTAGCTGGCCTTTTGGTTATCATCCACTCACGGTTTAATTTCATGTTAAGTATTTAATACAGAATGGATGCTGATGTGTCTTTTGTGTTTTGAATGGATGTTCCTTATCTCAAATATGATGACAGTGGCAGTGCTCAGGGTTTGTGACAGACTCCTGAGCTGAAATATTTTAACAGGAATTTCTATGTGACCTAAGCTTGCCCTCTTCCCTTTTGAACCCATTGCTACCTCTGCAGTTCCTGATGACGGGTCCTTCTCCAGCTTCCTTGTAAGCTCCCTTCAGATGCTGGGATTGTTTCAAATGATTAATTTTATTCCATTAGTTTGCAAAACTTGTTCTTTTAAAATTCTGAGACCTTGAATGAAATAAAAAAGTGGAAGAAACACAGAGCCCTAAACAGAACAGGAAGTACCAGATTGAATAAGTCTGTGGATGGGGGGATGGCGGGGGGGAAGAACTGAAAGTATTGGGATAGTAATTATGAGAACTTGAGTTTTGCAGATTGAATTTGTTCTAAAAATGAACTTGAATGTGGCATCATGAATGTATTTTGGGCTGAAGAAGCACTTCTTTTCAATCCCTGTTTCTAGCTGTTAGGTGTTATCCAGAAACAAAATCTTACTCTGGAAATTTCCTAGTCTTGTCAAGATTTCTAACACGTTTTCCCTCGTGATGTGATACAGTTAAATCCTGGATTTTAGTTTAAAAATTGAGAAAGTGGATTTGCACTTTGTACAGCTGAAGCAGCAGTGCCTTAGGATGAACGAGCAGTTGGTGCAGTCAGGGCAGCCTGGTCTGTGTCGTGTCAGGATCTTAGGGAGGGTTGTTATCAGTGGAAGAGTAACATGAGAACGTTTTGGTCCCTGTTTTCCAGTCCTGCAGCTAACAACATGATTTGTCTTTGCCTAAAGAATTATAGTTCATCTTTTTGCCATTAATAAATTCCCCACTTTTTTTGTTACCTGCAGTTCAGCATTGTCTTCTGATCACCTTGTTTAAAGAATTGTGGTGTAAAGTGTTGTGAGAACTAATGTTATTCTTTAAATAATGAGTAGATTGCAGTGTTGATAGGGCAGAGGAGGAAGGAACCACAACATGCACTAATTTCAGTGCAGAACACGGGATAAATATCTGCAGAGGCCAGAGTGTTACAGGGATAGAGGTTAAAAAGCAGAATAGAAAATATTTGATAAATATAGAATCATAAAATGTTCATAATTTATTATGTAAATGTACTGCTGCTAATAGAGACTGCGATGTCCTTGAGGAGATCTTGTGAGTCTCTTCAGGGATTCAGGGAGAGATTCCAGCTGCTGCCTCCGTTCAGGGCACTGGGGCTCTTTGGTGTAAAGTCGTTCTGATACCTTTTCTGTTTCTGTGGAACAATGGGCAGTGTGTTCCTCTGAATCTCTGGAATTGGAGTCATCCCATCCATCCGAGCTGCTCGGTGGCACTGGAATGACTGGGAGCTGCTTTCCCATGCAGCTGTTCCAGGGTGGATCTAAATATGCTGTTTCATCCTTCCCAATGGAGGGCCTTAGGAATAATGTACATCTAATGCTGAATATCTTCAGTGAGGAATTCTGTAGTGTAGAACTAGTATGGCATCTGTGGGGATAATCCTAAATATGAATCCTGGGATGTTAATCGAGAATGTTCTTGACAGGGGATGCAGCAGTGGAAATGGAGTTTGGGAATAGTAATGCTGATTGTTTGCTATTGTCTGTTAGAAAATAAAGCTCTGATTCAGTTCTTGGTGTTCTACCAAACATGTAACGGGGTCCCAGAACTAAGCACATGGTGATTTTAATTTTATTTCTTCACTCCCTAGTCCAGTATCTGTATTTGTGATTCAGCTGGTATTTTTCAGGCATTCACAGGTTGTGTAGCAAACTTGTCATTACGTGTTTGTAACAGTGTGACAGGAGACAGAAATTTGGGACCTGACACTAAAATATTCCCTTTACATCTGAGTTTGAGATGATATTTTGGACAGATGTGTCCCCAAGAGTTGGGAATAGGAAAAGGCTGGAAGCAGAGAGCCTTTTGTTGGCCATATGAAAACACACGTGCAGAGTGTTCGTGCCAGAGCACTTGACTTGCAAGTGAGTCATACTTTTCCTCTGACTTTAGAAATTAAGATGTAGCAATGTATAAATATTAACTGAATCTTTTATTATTCGTGTCATAGTATGTAAGTACTGTGCTTTACTGGAGTTGGCTCTTTTAGCTGCCAGAGGCCAACACTGAAGTGAATATTTGATGAAAACTATACCAGCAATCCCAAATTAGAACTTCTTCCTTGCCTCTCATCCTCACTGAAGGTGATAGGAAACTCTGCCTTCCTATGCAGAAGCAGCTTGTGTTTAACTTTCAGGCTTAGACTCTATTTTTTATTTAAAGAACAATTCATATTACAGCTGCATTTAGTATCTTTGGCACTGTTGGGAGACAGGATATGAAATATTTGTTAAGTTACAATTTATTTTGTAGCACAGTCCTTATGTGGTGTTTGCATTTACATAGTTGGCACTTGCCTTTCATTTTAACAGGGTGTTTTATTTCTTGGAAATGAGTTATATATTGTAATTTTATGAATCTTAACAAGCATAAATGTCTAGATGATTTTCATGGTGGTAATAAAGCAGAAGCAGCTTTTTTGAATTGTGACAGAAGCTGCTCTGCTCACCTATAACAATACAAACTTAGAGTGTTTTTGCCAGGAAACTTATGAAGGGACAGCTCAGAAGAGCAGAGTTTAGTTTCTAATCTAAACAGCACTAAATATTAATTCTAAATGCTGGAAGATTGAGAGCTGAAACATTCACCTAGGAAATCATGGACGAACCACAACTGTGGAGGTGCATCAGAGGAAAAGAGCAGTGGAAAGGGAAAGCAAGTTAAGGAAGGAAAAGATGAGGAACTTGGGTGAAGATGGGCATCCCAGACTCCTGGTTATTTTTTAGTCCATGTTGTCTTTTGGAGGGGAGTTCAGGGTTCTCAGTGCTGCTGCTCAAGGTGGTTCATGCTTTGTTTAAAACCATTGAAAACTTGTCCCCCTTTTGCCCCTTTTCCCAGCCAGCAGAGGACGGGGGCCCATGGGTGGGGAAGGTGACATCCTGGGATGAACCATGGCTAAGAATTGCTGAGTTTACCAGTTCTTTACTTGATAACAGGAATCACTTTTGTCCCTAATATTACAGTTAATAACTGCTTAAATTTGCAGTTGTAAAAATGGTGAAATTGATTTTGCTGATCTGTGAAGTTTTGTGAATTTTCAGGTTCTTTCAGGTTTATCCCATGGCTCACAGGGTTGGACCAGGGAGCTCCTTTAATTTTTGAGGATCTAAAATACAGCCAATAAGATTTCCATGCTCAGATGGTGGGAGGATTATTTCACTGTTGTTATTGTTATTATTATTAGTATTATTATTATTAATTCACTGGCTGTTATGTACCAGCTCCTCTCCACACTGGGCTTACTGGGAGAGTTAATCCAAACAGCAACGTGCCCTGATGTAGATAGAGAGGGATAAAACAGGCTGGGAATGCTGGTGTTCTTTTGGGGATGGGGACTGTGAGGGGTAAGCTCTTTGCGGATTAAAAGCATCACATAAATGCTAAGTATTCGTGTTACAGAAAATTGGCAAATCCTATTGTACTGACTAAATCTCCTTCCACTCTCTGCACAGAGATGTTAAACCCTTGATATGCATTAGGGGAAGGTCTGATAGAACCAGGGAAAGCTTTATCCAGGGGATGAGCCACTGCTACCAAAAGCAAAGAATAGATGGGAGGAAAAAGTACAGCTGGATTGAATAATTCAATTTTTTTTTTTAAATACCCAAACCGTGGTGTTGTTATCCTTAAATTCCTGTTATTGGTAAATGTGTTAAAGACTGTGAAGCCTTTATGGAGGTGCCCTGTGTAAATTGAGTGGTGCCATTTCTGATATTCCCATTACGAAAGATTCCTTAAGAGAGGGTTCATTTTTCCATTAGGGAAAGCAGGAATTTTTTGTCTGTGTTTTCTCCCAAAATATTCCCAAGTGGATTCCTTTTTAGCAGGGGTGTGTGGGTGTGGAGGTTGACTTTTTAGTCATAGCTGGTTCATTTATCTCAATTGTGTTTTGCAGTTGGTTCCTCCAATTCGGGGTTGTTCCCAAACACACTTTACTTTCACTTGCACATTTTACCTCTTTGAAGCTTTTTAGTAATTGCTTTGGTTCTTGACAACTTCATAACCACAGCCATTAAGTCACAATAAAGACTAATGAAAAAAGTAATAAAATTTCCATGTATAACTAGGATGAAGATTCCTAAGGGAAATATTGAGCAAGTGATTACAGGGAAGATAATTGTCTGGTTAGAGAATTATGTGCCCTGCGAGTTTGATATTGAACCTCTAGAATTGTCACTTAAAAATCAAAATATTAGAATTATGAAAACCTGAGCTGGAAGTGAGGAAGAACTTGAGACAGGTGATTTTTTTTTCTTGCTTTCTGAAGGATGAGCAAGTTGTCAGTTTTATTAGAATTCAGGTTTGGTTATTTTTAGTAAAGAATAAATGCAATGTTATGCTGATGGTTGCAAATTACTGCTTGCTTTGTGTATTTGTGATGTGCAGGGCTGGTGGGATTTTGTTTTTTAAGGCACTGACTTAGCAAGCTGCTTTTCATCCAGTAGTGACATTGGAAATTCGGATTTTGGGGGTGTGTTTGGAGAGTATTGTGGGCATTTTGATGCTTCCATTTCTGGGGGAAGTACCAGTACTTCAGTCAAATGAGCTCAAAAGATTCTTGACCCTTCACCTTGACTCACCTTTTTATCCTGTTTTCTCTTCCTGCTTATGCAATACTTTGTTTCCTGTTTTGACTTTCAGCAGTGTCAGTACATCGTGGTGTTCTCCCTTGGTTGGGCTGGTTTGGGTTTTGTGCTGGGAACCTGTGAACCAGAATAAATCCTTTCTTTTCATGTAGTCAAGTTGAGTATTTCAGGCTTTTGAGACAGAAACCAGCTTTTTCGTTGTGGTTGCTGCTACTCCTCATAATGGCAGTGGTGATTTGCATGCAGCTTTTGTGATTCTGGAGGTGTTTCCGTGTCCAATTAGTTCTACCTGATCTTAATTGGTCAGTTCATAGAAGCCAGGACAGATTAATTCCACCTTCCCTCAGTTAAACACTTGGAATTCTGCCCTTTTCACTGATTAAATCGGCTTTTCAGTAGTAGCTTGTAGTGCTTTTACACAGTATCTTAGCTCATTTATCACACATCTGTCTGATGCAGGCTGGAATTTATATCCATTTTAGTGCTGAGAGAAGACATGGAGAGGTTAAGTGTCTCTTGCCTGGATGTCTCAGGCAGTATTAAGAGTTCAAATGCTTTTACTCTTCACCTTTGCTCCATCAGACAAGTGGCTGCTTCGGAAAGCTGTGGGTTGGGTCTCATCCTGTATTTCTCAGCATTTTACATCAGTGTGCTTCAGTTTTGAAGGATGGGGGAAAAGCATTGTAAGGGAAGGTGGTTTTGTGGCTGGTCTGACTTTGCAAATAAATATTAAATAAGAATTTAAAATACATTTATTGTGTTTGCTCTTGATGCATATATCACAGGTGAGGTGTACAGTAATTTTTATTTAAACTGTAGTAAATCCACTAGGCTTGACCAACCACTTGTTTTAACCTTTAAGCAGGGACTCTAGAGTGTGGAAGTTCCTATATTCCTTATATTCAATAGTTACATCATCAAAAATATATATGATTAAGGAAGATTTTAAGTTCCTTCTTACAGTGTTTGGCTAAAACACTTTATGAGATAATTTTTGCAAACCTTAGCTGAGATTCAGTGGCCTCTAAGGAAGTATCACAGAACATGCAGTTTAGGTGCTTTGATTAGTGAGGAATTGGCTCTGATGTAACAATTTTCTTCTCTCTCTTTTTCCAAAACAGGACGTGAACAAGCAAAAATATCAATATTATATGTATTTAGTCATGAAGTTGTATTTTTATGATGACTCTTAATAATTTTCACTAGCAGCCTGGTAAGAGCAGAGCAGCTTTTGCTGAGGCAGATGTTTGCTGCCCAGTTTTTGTTGTCCAAAATTGTCCTTTCAGTTTGATCTTTGGCAGGGACAGAGATGGTGCCATACCCCAAAACCTCCATTGCTCACAGGGTGTTTTAGAACCTTCCCAGATAAAAGTCAAGAAGGTGGGGGTGGGATTAGAGCTACAGGATGTGGAAAGAAAGAAGTGTCTCAAGTGAATGGAGATTCTAAAATGAACGGAGAACGTGGCTGCAAAACTTGCAAAGCTCCACTGGAAGGGTTGGTTTCCTCCAGCTTAGTTTAAATAGTTTTATAGGGGTGGCAAAACACAGTTGAAGTCTAAAGTTGGACTTGCATAGTCTGAGCTTCAGGTACAGTTTTAGTCCAAAAGGAAAACTCCAGGGTGATTTGGTGATAAATACATGGGGTGAAGGCAGAGCAGAACCAGGTGGTTTCCAGCACGGGCCAGTTTTGGAAGGCACTGCACATTTCATTACCTGGAGAGATGGGAACTAAAACAAAAATGTGGAGTAGTACATCCATATAAACAGCCTGAAGTTTAAGTAACACGAGGAAACTAAAAATACCTTCAGCAGTTGGTGAGCTGAAGGTTTGTTACAATTACTTTAAGCTGGGTGACATTTTTAGCTGAGGTTGCGTGGTTTCATTTAAACTTTATTAAACAAACTGGAGCTGGAATATTCCCTGGAGAGCTGGATGCAGCACTAATCTCCTGTTAAACTGTCTGCAGCTTTACTGGAAACCCTCCAGCTGAGGTGGCACAGGAGGTTTGTGTTAGCAAAGTTAACACAGACACGGTGACAGTCTGGGACTTGGTTTCATTGGTGGTTTTTGGAAGTGGGCATAGATTGTTGTTTTTTTAAAGAATTATCACACAATGTCTAATTAGTGAAACTTGGTTTTAGTTACCTTGAATCAACCTTAGAGTCAAAAGGTTGCTGGTGTGGTCTCGAGGTGTAAAGAATTAAATGTGCAGTGCCAATTGAGTCGCTTTCCCTGCAGCAGTGTTGAGGTTGTGCCACCTGTTATTGGCAGGTGGGATGCAAAGATGGTTTTTGCTGTGTTCACTGCCATGAACTTATTCTGGGAAGTTGTCAGTGTCTGTTTTTCCCTGTCAGGCTGTGAATACAACAAGGGTGCACCCCATAGTGTAATGTCTGTCTCGTGTGTCTAATGACTGCAGCTTGTGAATGCTCTTCTCAGAGGTGTTTGTAGACAACTGGCTCCTGGAAGTGTTTGGGGAGCCTGTGCCTTTGGAAAAAGTGAATATTCCTAATGAAAGAGCTTCAGTCAGTGTAGGAAACAGGTTTGTCAACTACACTCGTGTCTAAAGGCAGGATGAAAACCCCCTCTGTGTTCTGTGGTGCTTCCTGTGTTGGGCTTGTGGAATTGAGAGAAAAAAGGCAGCTTCTGGGGATGTGAGTGCTCTAATTTCTAATATTATTATAGTAATAGATAGATTGCTTCTAGAAATGTTCCTTTAATAATTGAAGACTTAGTTTTATTTCCTCTCAACACGCCATCGTGTTCTATCTCTGTTGAATAATTGGTGCTTTGGTGTTGGGATTTTGTATTCAAATATTTTGCCTTCCAGACTCGTAGTAAACATTGATAATATCTTTGATTTATACTCTGCTCATTTCAGTTGTACTTTCATGTGCATGGATCTAAATGTATAATGAACTTATCTTTACAAAGCTTTGCAGATGATTTTAAATGGCCAGCATCAGTCATTTTAATGGCTCCTGGGGAAGGAATGGAAGTAATTACCTTTCCTGTTATTCCCTGACCTTTTTTGTAGTTTCTGCCTGCAAACAGTAATACTGAGTGGGCTCTGGCAATAATAACTTGCTTTGGAAATGTAACATGGACTGGCAGTATCAACTTATCGTGCCTCTTAGACATACTGATAGTGTGGTTCTTTCTGAAGGTCTTGGGTGTATTGCTTGACAAGTCGTGTTCCCAACCTTCTCCTCACCTTGACTGGCACACCAGTCACACCCGTGGGTCATGGGAGATATATTTATATGGGGTTTTCCTACTCCTGAGCTCTGCCTGGAGTGCACACTGGGCAGTCATGGGTGCTGTAAGCATCAGCTTAGCAAATGCTTTGTTTGTATAGAAACTTCTTTGCCAAATAACCCCGAACCAGATTGGATTAAATGGTGAGAAGATCAAAAAATTAACACAGGGGGAGAAAAAACCAGAACACAGAGTCTATTTTTGTTAAAAATATGTGTGTATGTGCAGGCATTTAAAAACTGCAATAAATGAGAGTATTTTCATCCAAGAACTGTTGTTGGATTTAGTCTAGGATCCGGGTTGTTTGCTTTGCTTTGCCAGAAGTACAAAGCCAGCTTCCCCTATCCATGTTCCCTGAGCAATCCCAACACTCATTAAGTGTGGGGAGTTGTCCCTGCTGGCTGAAGAATTGCTGTGGTGATGTTGTGCTTAAAGGTGAGAGGAGGTGAAGCACTTTTCATTTCTTCCCTGTTTGAGTGTTCATTAAAGCATCACCTGTAAAGGCCCACAGTGACTCTGGGTAGATGTTAATATCAAATAATGGCATTTAAACTCCTTGTAAGCCAGGTAACAGTATGAGACCAACATTCTTCTGCCATGTAATTAAAGCAGGCTCGTTTTAGTCAAACAAGATATGTGATAATGATAATCACCACTGTGCTAATTGATAGCTCTGGTGCTGTGTGGGTCACACTTGAGGTTTATCACTTAGATACTTTGATGATTTTTTTTTTCTTTATGGTCAGAAGTACCCAGAATCTGTAATAAAATTTGAGAGGAAGCATAACCCAGTTTCTGTTTTTACACACAATTGCTAAGTGGAGCCAAGATCTGTTTCAGTATTAACTCGGATTAAAATTTGGGAGGAATGTTTTAATGTGATTTACTTTTAAGGATTGATTTTTGCTTTTGATGAATGAATTAATTGAAAAGTAGAAGTTTTACTGAGTGCTGGATTAAGCCCTCAAGTGCTCTGTTTTATTTTGGCTGACAAAAAGCTCAACAAGCCTTTGGCCATGGCAGTGTTGTTTCTGTCTGGCTTGTGATAGCAGGGTAAGGAAAATGCCTTGCTATAAATACAGTGACACAGCTCCCATGTGCAGCATCATTTCTCTGGGCTTCTGGGTGGTAAATACTCCTTCTGCACCACACGGGAACTTCCAGGGGATCCCGTGCCATTCCCTGCAGCTTGGCTTTGGACAGAGGGCTTGTTTTGTTCCACGAGATCCTTCCCTTCTTAAACTCTTTCTTAGAAAGCTGCTTTCTGCTTGTAAAATCTGAAGGTAGCACTGCTTTCCAGGGAGCTCCCAGGCCAGGATGAGGAGGATGTCATCACATTTTCCACCTTTGCAGTTGGGAACAAGCTTGAACAGGTGTAGCTGGCAAGCAGATTTTGGATGTGCAAGGGAATCTTGGGTGAAGAATTACATGTAGTCCCAACATTTTATTCCTATTAAATTACATCCCACTGCACTGTCTCATGAACTTGTAGTGGTGGTGAAGTATTTTATTTGTTTTAATACAGAAAAGCAGACTGGTTAATAGATGAAACTGCCCAAAAGATGCTGTTGGAGCTGCTGTTAATAATATTCACCACTGTTGGTTGCAGATAGTTTCTCTGACTTACATGCAATGCAAAATTGATCATAAAGCTGCCTTATTTTCCTTTGTGTGACAAGAATGGTGCTGAATTTAGAACAAATTACAATCCACTATTGTAGTCAGAAAACTTAGGCAGTGAGCTGTTGTTCACATTGATGGTAACTGTAGCTCTGCTTCCCTTCTCTCTTTGCAGGCAAGATTAGATTATTAGATCTCATTTTCTGCAGTCACATTTTCCCACTCTTTAGGGGAAATCATGCGTTTAATTTCTTTGTGTCTTTTTATTGCAAATGTAAGGAGGGGAAGATTTTGAGATTCCTTAAGCTATTACCTTCCTGTAACATCTTCACTGACCAAATCTTTTTTTCTTTCCTCTGCTCTCAGTTACAGACATAGAACTGAAGCGGCTCAAAGATGCTTTCAAGAGAACTTGTGGCCTCTCCTGTTATATGACCCAGCAGTGCTTCATCAGGGAAGTTCTCGGTGATGGGGTCCCTCCCAAAGTTGCTGAGGTGAGCTGTGAACTTGCTGTTTTCCTGGGAAGCCAAATGCAGTGGGTGATGGGCAGTTGGGTGGTGCACACACAAATGTTTATGGAGTTGATTGAATTGCTCCCCATTTTTTATGCAGCATCACGTTGCACCTTCTCTGCCTGAAAATGATATTCCAGACTCGGATCATGGGATGGTCAGGGATGTGCTAAGCTAAGCTACTGCATCCAACCCTGCTCATACCTGGTAGAGGACTTTGAATATCCAGATGGAAATTTAAGCAATTAAAAGATTGGGAATTTGTAACAAGACCATAGTAACAGATTTACTCCAGAGATGCACCTGCTGTTGTTTTCTTTGAGATTCCATCAGCCATTACTTTGTTTTCTAAAGATGAATTTTACAAGCTCTTAAAAATAAATATATTCATAATAAATGTATAAATAAACTGAAAAATAGCCAGAATCAAAATTTACTACATGGATATAAACATATGTCCATGTGTATATGTCTAAAAACAACAATAATACCAACGTGCACACCTGCATGCTTACAAAGTTACTTTCTTTTATAAAGTTACCTCTTTCTTGAGAGATACCAAAATATTATTGGTAGAGAGACAGAGATTAGGCAGACCTTTCAAACGATCTCTTGCTCCATGTCATTTCTAGTCACAGCTTCTATTTTTGGCATACTCAAAGCTGTTGACCTCAGAGGCAGCGTGCGAGTCTCCCAGTTTTATTTAGATAATGTGAGTGCTGAAGTGTGCATTGCTGAAGGTTTTACACTCTGCCAGAGTTCCTTTTCCTAAGCTTCATCTTTTCTCCATTCTTTTTTCCCCCTCCTGTTTTTCCTAAGTGTTGGCAAAGAGGATGATACTACTTACTTCTGTAAACAGTTTGCTTTTTATGTGGGTGTTTAAGGCTTAGCAGGAAAATTTGCAGTGGAAAAGGAGGGGTCTGATTTGCCCAGAGCTTAAAGCCTGTCTTCAGTGTTAATTTTTGAGTGTTTTCTGGGTGCTTTGAGAGCTGGTAACCCCTAAGATTAAACAACAAATGTATCTTTCACCAAGTATGGTTGGTTTGAAATAGTATAAAATACTGAAAATTTTGTTACAAGGTAACTTGTATTTTATATCTCTTCTATGTCAGTATTAAGGATTAAATTATTGATTTGGTCACAAATAGAGATTCTGGGGTTTCAAATGTCTGCTGGCTAGTTTCTATTTTAATTTTTTAAAAAATCTGTCCTTAAAGATACAGTTTTGGGGATGATTGTCTCTTTTAACCCTCCTTATGGTTATAGAGCAGTTCTTGGTTTCCAGGTGGTGAAATAAAATTAATGGAAGACTCATAATTGGTTTTTGATGGCTTCTCATCAGAACTCATCTCAAAATTCGAGTACAAATTATGATGTAGCATTCATACTCAGGCAGTGCAGTATCAAATCTGTGAGCTTGAAAACTGTAAATTGGGCCAAAATTGGGATTTGAGTCAAGGGATGCTTTGTAATTCCTGGCTTCAGGGTGGGGAAAGGCAGGCAAAGTCATTAGACAGCTAAAAACCCTGAGTTTTCAGCCTTTCACTCATTAAAACAGATCATTTGGAGCCTCAGGTTGCTGGGCTGTGTGCTCTGCATGTTGTGAATAATGGTTTTTCATATCTGAGGAGTGAGAGGCCTTCAGGAATTTGTTAAATTAAAACCACAGGAGTTTTAAATGGGACATAGAACTGAAACCAGTGGAACTTCAGTCCAACAATTTGTGTCACTGCCTTGCACACAAAACATTTTTTAAATGTTCAGGACAGTAATGTTCTGGGAGGATCTCTTGGGAGAATGGAGTTGAAGATAATAATAAAAGGAAATGTAGAGATGTGTCTGTGTTGTTAAAGTGCAGGAAAGCTGGTCAGGTGGTGGGAAGCATGAGCTTTTGTTTTCAAATCTTGTTATACTCGTCAGTGTCCTGTGAAACAGAACATATAAGGCTTAAATTTTACCAAAAAAATTACTATGTGCCATGTAATTATAGTAAATTTTACATTCAGAAATGTAAATTGCTGTGATTCTCTCTGGGTGTGGCTGTTTTAAGTAAAGCTGCAACAGCATGAAGTAATTTTGGAAAATACAGAATTGCATCACATTTTGATGGTACGTGTTAGAAGTTTTCCAAGTGCCACACCAGTGTGAAAAAATATGGAGTTCCTTCCTTAGAAATACAAACTGATGTGTTACATGACTATTCAGTGTTGATAAACTCTTCCCAAGGAATGATTTAGCAGCTAAACTCCAAGCAATGCCAGCTACCCATGCTTATAAGTACATATATTAAATACTGATACATTGGACATTATCCATAGAATTCCTTTTCTCTGTTTATCTCATGAACAGTCCTTGTGTTGTGTTGAAATAATGCATAAATGTAATATTTGGTGCTCATCTGGTACTGCAGCTGAGATGTACAAAGTTCAGCAGAAGTGCATGGATATTTTAGCTGCATATTTTAAAAAAGGAATGATTCCAGTGTAATATGAAGGTAAATTGCCCTCATGGGCTGTGTAGCCTTGAAGGCATCTGGTGGAGACAGAAGGATTAGACATAAAAAGTGTGCAATTCAAATCTCTGCCGTGAAGCCCGTGCAATTGTTGTGTCCAAATAAAGCACAAATTCAGCTTTAATAATTTAGCCCTTCAAGCATTTGTAAATGGATTTAAGCTGAGTAACAGAGGAGGCTGATCTGAGCCCTTGTGGAAATTAAAGTATTTGGGTAACGCTGTGCGATGGAAGTGAGGTTCTGCAGGATGTTTTCTGGAGAATTAGATCCTGCTGTACAGTGATTTACATTGCCCTGCCTGCAGACAGATTTTAATAGGCTGAAGGGATGGATGGGATGGATGGATTGATGGATGGATGGGTGGATGGATGGATGGATGGATGGATGGATGTGTGGACAAGGAGAGGATCTCTGCAGGTCACACGCAGCGCTGTCGAGGTGTCTCCAGCCAGTCTGCAGGAGCAGCAGTAGATCTGGTGTAGCCACTCTGTGTTAGGTGTTCCCTTATCACCTTCTTGCCACCACAGCACTGTGTGGCTTGGCCAGGTCTAACTTGCCAGGCCCAGGACTGGTTTTGTTTGGGCACTCCCAGTCCTGGCTTAATTTTGACCGGCAGTGGAAACCACCCCTGTGATGGTTCAGTGACTCACAGGGCTCTGGAGTTTCCCCCTCTGCTGCCAGCCTGGGCTTGGGGATTCCTGCTGCATCTCCTTGATGCCTTTGAGATTATCAGAGCCCAGCCTGGAGGAGATTTCAGCCCTGATAAAGAAGTCTGGGAAAACAGCACCATGAGCAAGTGAGAAGTGTCTTCACTGGAGGGTTCTAACATGGGGTTTTTATATTGCTGTTCATGACTTGTACCTGTGTTTCACTAAGTAAAGGCTGTTTATAGGTACCAGGAGAGCTACAGAAGTGTAACAGAATTAATAATTAAAGTGTGTTTAGCTGAATGTGAGGTGATGAGCCTAAAAACCACATAAGATGGAGCCTCAGTATAAGCTGCTGTTTTTACTTCTGACATGTCTGTTTGCCCTGGTTCTGGTTAACTTCTCTATTTTTTTGTTAACTTCTCTATTTTATTCTTCTAGGTTATCTACTGTTCATTTGGAGGAATATCCAAAGGGCTGCACTTCAATAACTTGATAGTTGGATTAGTTCTACTTACAAGAGGCAGAGAGGAGGAGAAAACAAAATGTAAGTGACGTAACTTTAAACAGTAACAAAGGCATAGTGGATTGTGAGTGTAAAATGTGACCATTTTACAGTAAAGACAGGATTTTTGGAAGCATTTTTAGCTGTATTTTTTGAAATTAAGTGCATTTTTATTTTCTCTATTCATCAAAATGAAATATTTGCCAAGTCATCATGAATGTCAGTGTTGGGATCCTGCAGAAAGCCTGGTGCTCTCTGTATGTGGGCAGAAGAAGGAGGATGGCATTGATATTTTTCAAAACAAATGAAAGCATCTGCCTACTGACTTCTGTTGTTTTGTCTTCTCTGTTAATCTGACTTGATAATACTCGTTTTCCTTTTGATTACAATGGTAAAAGAAAAGGGAGATCTTGACCTAAACCTTGTGGACCTATATTGAAATTGGAGCAACCTAAATTTTTAGTCCTTTGGTTGCTGCACAGCCTTTGACATTCTCAGCCATTTGTAAACTTTAAATTTGAAAAATGTCACTGCCGTGGATGTTTGTACAAATCTCTATTTCCTCAGATATTTTCAGCCTCTTCTCTAATGAATCTGGGAGTTATGTTGTCCGTGAAGAGATGGAGAAGATGCTGCATGTGGTTGATGGGAAGGTCCCAGAGTCACTCAAGAAATGCTTCTCTGAGGTATTTCACGCAGCTTTTCTCCTGCTGCATTTACAAAAAAGTCAAGATTACATTAAGTAGCTTCTTTTTCATACTCCTGCACGTATGGGAACAAATTGACCTTGTTTAGATTGGGTAAAAGCTCGTGGTTTTTTGGGTTGTGGCGTTACATGTAATTTGTATTGATGTGAACAGCATTTGGTGTATAAATGCAGACATTCTCTGTGCTCCTGTACTTACTGTGCTGCTTGGAAAGAGATCATTTCCCAAGGGTAATCATGGCATCAGGTAAATTTAAATACTAATCTTGCTGGTGGGAACTTAGTCATTAGTGTGAACATTTTATTGCAATCGGGGAAGAAATCTAGAACGCAGAGCTGAGAAGAAAGAAAATCTGCACCCTGGATTTAAAAATGCCTGACAGCAGTGGTTGCTTAAAAATAATAGTTCTATATTACTGCATTTGTATCACTGTTCCTGCCAGTAGCTACAAGATTTAATTGTGCTTTAGGTTGTTTGAGAAATGTAATCTTTATGGAGCTTCCTCCTCTAAACCAGGGCATGGGTACTTCCCTATATACATAGACAATTCTTGGACTTCAGGAATCCTGACAAATTTTCAGGGTTTTTTGCTTGGTTTGTTATCAGAGGACTAAAATGAGCAAAATGGAGACATCATTGGACATCCCTCTGGCAAAAGGATTGAGCAGATTGACTGGAAGCTTTATTTGTGGCTATCAGGTTACTTAATTACTTCAGATTTCATTGTTCTGTGTTGGAGATAACTCTGGTTGTGGGCACTGCCTGAGCCAGGCTCTGATCTGGCCCTGGTGTTGTGCTGGCTTTGGAGGCAGTGGTTGCATTCCTCAGTCCTGGCTGGAATCAGAAATCGTGTGTCCACTGCAGTGCAGCTTCTGGACCTGACCCACGGTGCCATTTCCTATTTATAATTTCCCATCAGTGTGGTGTGATAAATTGCACCCTACAAGTTGACTGCACGCTGTCCAAGAAATCCAGAGATACTTTATGGAGACGTGCAGGAAGATGAGTATCAATCTGGGCTTCAGAGCATTTCCCTGTTCAAGAAAATGCTGCATATTGATTTTTCTTTTAAAATGAAAATAGTGTAATAACCCACTGAGCAGGATTTACTGGGCTCTTAATCATCCACGGTCATTGCTGGAGAGTGAGAAAGTTTAATGTTCCTGCTGTGGGCCTTCCTGCCTGTCTTATAGAGGGTGGGTTTGGTTTCAAAGATGATGTTTATAGGTACTTATGTTCATCAGAACCATTGCATGTACTCAGCTAGAAACAGAAGCTTTACAATGTGTCTGAGTTTTCCTTTTGTTTCTGAAGTATAGGGAAAAAATTCAATAATACCTGCATTGCTCAGGTTCCATCACAGTCCAGCTGCAATCATTGCTTGCTTCAAATGCTTTTTTCCTCCTGTCCAAACGTTTTCTGTCCAACTTCATTGTCCTTCCAGGGAAAATTGGAGTTTTAATGACACAGCTCTTGCTGCCTTTACCAAGAGCAGTGCAAAAAGAAGAGGGAAAGGATGGAACAGGGAGTGAGAAAATGCTCTTGTCTCTCGATCCAAACTGTTGGAGAAATGAAAGAATAAGAAATAAAAGTGAGGGTGGGGAGGCCCTGGCACAGGGTGCCCAGAGCAGCTGTGGCTGCCCCATCCCTGGAGTGTCCAAGGCCAGGTTGGATGGGGCTTGGAGCAGCCTGGGATAGTGGAAGGTGTCCCTGCCATGGCAGGGGGTGGCACTGGATGAGCTTTAATGTCCGTTCCAACCCAAACCAGTCTGCGGTTTGTTGGACGAAAGTATAAAACTCCTTAGTCTAGAAAAAGAGGCATAAAAAGAATGAGTATCTGGAACTGAAACAATCCCCTGCAATGGGAATAGGAAGCAAATGTTTCAGCAGTGCTGGTGATGAACCATTGGAGCAGCCTGGCAAAGGGAATATAGTGAATTTTCAATTTTCTGCACTTGGCAGTTGCAGATAGTCCGTGGCCAAATGCAAATTGTTGGATTCTGTAGAGATGTAATTCAGTGAAGTTTAATGGTCTGTGATATGAGGGGAGTTTAAATAATCAATGACTTGAAACCTCTTCTACTTTGCAGACCCCTGTTTATTTCCCCTGGAGATGAGAATCTCCATATAATGAGTTTGTCTACTGATAATGGGTTTGCTTTTATTTGAGGTAGTTTTGTAGGTCCTGTAAAAATTAGCCTGCTGATCCCTATGGTTTCATGGCCACAGCTTGGCAAGGATTCAAAGAAATGGTTTAAACAGCACTGAAATTCTGTGAATGTGTAGATTTTATGTATTCCTGACCAAGGAGCTCCAAGAGACACAGAGTGAGGAGATCCTGGGAATGTCATGTGAGAAAAATCCACATGTTCCTGCAGTAATTAATCACAGCATTAGTTATTCCCAAAACTGATTTTTCTGTGTTGTTTGTGTACCTGCACAGATAGAACAGAATGTTTGTGATTTTTATGGCACCTGTTTTTTGGTACAGCAGAGCTGGTATCTATAATAATACATTTAAATTCATCAAAATAACCTCTGCTATTTTGAATTGCAAGTAACCATTTTTCTTTTCATCCCTTTCACCTGAGGTTCAGGGTAAATGAGTTTCCAAAGGCCACGTTGAGTAGGTGGCTGAAATGCAGAGAGAACTGAAAGTTAATTTCCCTCCCATTGCTGTTTCAAAAGGAAAGGGAAAAACAGGCATGGCTCCAAGCAGAAAAATTACATTAGCACTTATTTTTCTAGGAGATTGTCCCCATTTTTTGTTCATACAGCTGGATGGTTCCTGTTTACTGGCAGTGAGAAAAACAGCTCCCATTTTCTGCTTTTCCTTGCAGGGTGAGAAGGTGAACTATGAGAAGTTCAGGGTTTGGCTGCTGCACAACAAAGACGCTTTCACCTTCTCGCGGTGGCTGCTCTCGGGAGGGGTGTACGTGACCCTCACTGATGACAGTGACACCCCGACCTTCTACCAGACCCTGGCTGGAGTCACACACTGTGAGTAAAGGTGCACATCTTAAAAAAACCTGCCAGAGTTCACAGGCACAATCGTTGTTCAGTGAATCTCCCTGCTCCGCTACGTTCGCTTCGGCGAGAGAAATTCCTTCTCTGAGCTCATTCATTCTCTGCTTTCTGAGCTGTGATGTAAAATGTTGTGTACAAGGACACTGGGTTGTTATATTTAAGAGGTAGTAATGCTGAGTCTACAACACTTCTGTGGAAGTTTGCTACCAAGCAAGCTAAAAAAAAACCAGGGTATCTTCTGAAGTGGCTGGCTGGTAATGCTGGGTTTATTTTTGGTCTTTATAGTGGGTTGTAAAACTACTGAGAGAGTTGAGAAAATAATATTTGTTGCAAAAATAAGTGTTACCTCTTAATTTTCTTCTTCAGTGAAATAAATAATATTCCTGGCATGTGGTAGAGGCAGGGAACTGAATTAAGCAAAGAGAAGCATCCTCAGGAATTGTCTCCAGAGAAGAAGTGCTTCCTTATGTCTATGTTAATGTAAAAGAAGGAACAGCTGGTTTTTAAATTAAATCTAAAAACAAAAGGCTGATAAATGACACTTCATGTACCAGTGTAATGCAAGCATCCATTCCATCCCTGAGGATCCCTGGGAGAAGGGAGTTGGTTGTGGAGATGTCAGGGATTTGAGCAGTCTGCTTGTGTTTTATGTCCTCTCATGGATTTCCCTCACTGGTGTCAGTGTGGCATTTAATCCTCTAATGGCTGGGTTACCTGAATAAAGCAACGTGCCCTTTTTTATCCTCTTGGTTTTAAATATGGGCATTCAGACTATTTTCTGACCATCTGAAACGAAAATGCATAATGAAGTCAGGGGTTTATGAACAGGTAATTTATTTACATTATGTGAGAGGCTGCAGGAGACATTGAGGTTACAGAAAACCCCTGAATATTCTGAGGTCTCGTAGACAAGGTAGAGAAAGGTATGTGACAAAATCCCCAACCCTCTGAGTGTTCTGGAGTTCAGCTCTGAGAGAGATCTTGACCTCTGTCACACTCAGATCTGCTCTTTTTTATGCTTTGAAATTGAAGCTTTCAGAACAGTTTTTACTGGGCTTTTCACAGAAAGTTTATTTTTACTGAAACTGAGGTTTGGAATTAAAAAAAAAATTAAATTTAACAGCTACTGTTTTGTTTTTTTTCTCATGTTTAATGTTGTTCTCACTTCTGGTTTTGATACCCCTGTCACTGTTACCATCATGTCAGAGCTGGGCCTGAGATTTATAGCGAATTCCAGAAATCCACGTAGGTGATGTGGTTACTGTCCACACGTTTGGAAAGCTCATGTGACAGTTATGTTTGGACCTCTAGATAAAATTAAATTGTACTAAATTCCCGTGTGATTTACAACAGTGTAGGAATTTCATCCAACAGATGCAAAACTAAGGAAAATATAAGTGCTTGAGCACTTGGAAGTAATTTCAGCCTAATCAGGTCACTCCAAAGAGTAAGAAATTCAGTACAGAAGTATTTTTAACACAGCTGAATGTGTAAAACACTGAGAGCTGTTGTGACAGTTCCTTTGCTCTAAATGAAGGCTTGTTCTTAATATTTTTCCTGGGAGAATGGTTGCCTTTGGAAGGACCAGGAAGTGAGATAATGTTTGGTAAACTGAGGCAAACAGCATAAGCAGAATACAGAGAAAGAGGGAAAGGTTCCACTTTCTTCTGCTGTAAAATGCAAAGTAATTTGTGACACTTGCTGGTGCAATCAGGAATTTCTCATTCCCACTGCATCTCCTGGCACCAGCCTCAGACCCCCCCTCCCCAGCCTTACCTCACACCGTGCTTCCCATCCAAGTTCTTGAACAATGTGTCAGAGCCATGAAAAATGGCAGTGATAAAAATAGGGGAAGTTATTCCCATTGATTCAGAAACAGCCACCATTTCACTGCAAAGCATCAGTGGCTCCTTTTAAATTTGCCTAATGAGCCAGGCTATCAGGGAAACAAAGGAATACTAATTTTTCATTTGTAAATAACATTTATTTTGGTGTGCAGATGACTTTAATTACATTTCTCAACACATAATTAGAAATGGAATTTTAAAGTTACAGGATGTTGCACGCACTTGCTGCTTTTAATCAAATTTTGTTCCATTTCACTTAAATCAGAAATATGAATAGTTTTATTTGAAAGCTGCCAAAATAACTGGCCTTTGTTCCTACAAAAGCTGTTTCAGGAACAGAAAATGAGTTTGTCTTACACCTGAGGATGACCAAGTAGCAGTAGTTTGGATTTTCTCAGTTTTGTAGTACAATCATATGCATTTAAATTCATTTTTTTAATATATCTTTTTTAAGCCATCACATTGAACAGCACTGTGGTGGAGCCTGTAAATCTCACATTTCTGTCACACTGACTCAGGGGACACCTCACTGTTTTCCTTCATTTAGCTGGAAATATTTTTTCTGCTGCAACATAGGTGCTGGTTGCCTTTTTATGTGTCACTTTGGTGTGATTCAGTGTCATGTAATGGGCTTAGATACTCAGGTTTTCAGCCCTTTTCCGTGGGGAAATAATTCCACTCATCAGAGGAGTTGCTGGTTTTGAGCTGACAGAATGTTTAATTTGTACTTCTCTGCCACACAGTTCTTGTGTCACTGAGTTCTGATTAAATAGCATCCAAATTAATGGAAGAGACTCCTCTGTTGTCAGAAAACCTCATCCCGTTCTTTCTGACAGCTCTCACCTGCTGAGGTGCAGTTATGACTGCAATCAGCATAAATAATTATATTTTAGAATATACATTTATCATTCGCTTAGTACAATACACGAGAGGAGCCCTGGATAACCAGGCAGGGTGGTTGAAATGGAAGAGGCAGTTTTTGAAACAGTACAAAATCGAAGCTGAATGTTATGGAAGGAACAAGTTCTGTCAGAGCTGGGTTTGTCAGCTCTGTGGGAGGATGAAGATGGGAGGCTGAGAGGGAAGTGCAGCGAGGGGATCCCTTCTCTCTGCTGACATTAAAAGGCTGGCTGGGTGTTATATCCACGTGCTGGAGCTGGAGCACCCACTCCGGGAACAGGGATGTGTGGAAGCCACCAGAAGACAATTGTGAAGATTTTGGCTTTATTTAAGCTGCTTTTAAGGGCACGTTTCATTCTGTGCTGCGTTTGCCAAGTGTGAACACTTGTGCTGTGGGAGGAGCTGTGCTGTTTACACCTCCCTGTTCCCACTCAAGGCACTGATAATCCGTGTTCTGCTGGATGGACACCTGGATACTCATGTCTGACACACACAAGGGTCTCACTTGGTCGAGGTTATAATATTCCCTTCGCTGTGTGTTTGTTTTTAATTAAGAAAAGCAGAAAGATGAAAGTCTGACAGCAGCCCAGGCCAATAAGTAAAAGCCTCGGTGTCACTTAATCTGTATTTTGCCACTTGTTATCCTCTTAGTTCCCAGGCTATTTTATGTCTTGCAAAGCAGCTCTCAGTCCCAGAGTCTTCTGGGGGTTAATTTGAAAGCCACAAACGAGAGTTTTTAGTCAGAACCAGTGTTTGGTGTCAGTTGTTTGAGCTCCTGCCTCGCCATGAAGAGCCCTCCCTGCCAGCAGGGCCTGGGGTCTGCCTGGAGCACGTCATGGTGAACAGGGAGACAGTCCAAGGCTTGGTAAAATGTTGGGAATATGGTATGTTTCTGCTGCTGTGAACCAGAGAGGATTGTACCAATAGGTGGGTAAATACTGAAGTTTTGTCCTGTATTGGAATACTCAGTGACTTCTGGTCATAGAAGGAATTGTAATAAGCAGTGGCTGAAATGAAAACGTGCTTTTCAATTTGTTTTCTAAGGCAGAAGATTATTCAAGGCTTGCTATCTATGGAATATTTTGTGGGAATGGCATTAAAATGTAGCATGGGGGTTTAGTGTTTATCACTGCCATGCACCTGCCTGTTGATCAGTGTTCTAAATTAACTCATTTCTTGTAGTTTTACAGTTTTAGATGATATTTTGACTGAAAATGTTGATTTGTTCTTCCTTTACAAGAAAACCGTGCTTCAGTTGTACTTACTATCATCCCTGTGATTATATTGATCTAATTCTTAGAGAATTGAACCAAAAAATATTATTCATCATTTTACAGATCTGAAAGCTTTTCGTGTTTCTGATGGGCAAGTGATGAGGGAGACAGAAATCAGCATGTGGTTGTAAACTGGTTAAATTTCACAGGTGCATTATGTCCATGTGACATCAAATAATCATATAATGTATTTAATTACCAAAATGAATAATTACTTGGCCTAGAAAGCCTGTCTGTTTTGAGGTTTTGGCCTATATTGTGTATATAAGATACAGCTTTTTAAGTAATCTGAATGAAAGCCCAGTTTACACTTTGATGTGATTTGAAGAGACATTAAGAAAAAACGTTTATATTTTGAAAAGATAAAAATCCTTTATCTCTGCAAAACCTATGTGGAATATGGGGTTTTGTCATGCACATTGATATGGTTGGGTATTAAGTGTAGTGTGCCTTTCCCATGCTTCATTTAACTTCAGTAACAAATATGATTATGTGTATAATCAGAAATTGCCAGAGATTTCTTTTAGTTTGCACTTCTGGAGGAGTAGATGGTGCACTGCATATCCTGAGACTGATTTACAAGATTATGTGCAAAAAATCACTCCGGAGAAATCAAATTACGCAACAGCTGCTGCTCAGCTGCAGTTAAACTTCCCGTGTGCTGCAATCCAATAAATCCTGCTCCCTTTTATTCACTGGAACTGTTGCACTGGGCTACAATTTTGTTATAACTGTGATGAGAAATATTCTTTTGTCTCATTTTTACTTGTGGTTAACCTGATTTGTGTAAGGCTAATCAGTGCTAAGAATGTTATTTACTATTTAGTTTTACTTTCTTGAAGTGCTTGGCTCTTGTGCAGAAAGTCAGCGCCCTGGGGCCAGAATAAAAACATAACTTGTGCTAATAATTATCAGGTATTCTTTTAAAGGTGATTATTTGAAAATTCTCTTATCTTTAAGTGACCATGTCAGTTCAACCACTGTGAACAGAAATGCAGACAAGATGCTTTCTGATAACCTTTCTTTTCTGAGATGAAGTAATAAAACAGTGGAGTTACCACTGTAGAAACAGCTGTGAAGTACAATCAAAAAAATCAGAATACAACTCACTTCTACCCTAGGTATTTGAGAGAGGTTCTCTGGCAAAATATATCATTCTTTCAATTCTTAATTACTAAAGATAAATATTACACCTGCCAGGGAAAGGTTTCTGCAGATTTACTCCTCAGTGAGGACAATTTGAGCTTCCTGCTGGCTTTTGAATATTCTCAGTGTTGCATCACTTGAAGAATGAAGTGCAACTCGCACATTTGTTATTCTTCCTACTTACAGAGGTGGATTAAAGGGAAGCAAAGTGATTTACATGGTCATGCACAAGAGAACATAAATAATGCTTTTGTGTTTGCTAATGAGAGCAGTAATGTGGAAGTGCAATTCCTGTAAATGGCAGCACAACCTCCCCTCTCCCATTGTTTGGGAAGGGAGAGAGCCCTGGGATTCTCCTCACTCCTTGTGGGCTCTCACATCTGTGATATTTCTATGTGCTGATCTTCAAAGAAATAGCTCCTCTATTCCTCTTTCTTGATTTCCAGTAGAATAATATGCCCCTATAAATTTGGATTACTGCTTCCTCATGTATTGGGGACAGACTTTTAGCAGGGCCTGTGGTGATGGAAAATGGGGTAATGGGTCTAAACTAAGAGTAGATGTGAGGGAGAAAGTTTTTTTGATTAGATGGTGGATTCCCCATCCCTGGAAACATTCCAGGGCAGGTTGGATGGAGCATCCTGATCCAGTGGAAGGTGTCCATGGAGGAGCTTGGGGTGACCTTTAAAGCCCCTTCCAACCCAAATAACTTCGTGATTACAACCCAGCCAAGAGCCAGGGGATGGTAAAACAGATCAGGGGATTGATCCATCTGGGAAGGAGGGGGAGAGGAGAAAGGAAATAACTTTTTCTTCTGGATCAGCTCTTCTCTCCCTGTGTGAATGCACAAGAGCTGGGAATGATGCCCTGAGGAGCTGGGGCTGGGGAGGCAGGGCTGGGGTTGTCACCTCTGTGACTGCACTGAAGGCACACAGGAAAGGGACATTTGTCACTGATGTCACTTCTGCAGCTGGGCTGTCTAAAACACCTTACAGGAGAATGCAAACCACTTCCACTCCTCCAGCTCCAGGTATTTTATTCAGATTTTTCCACTCTTTCTGCTGCTGAGGGTAAGGAGTTGTGTAAGTTTTGGTGCATCATATGATGTTCCTGCTGGGTCGTTACAACTGCTTCATACCCATTGCAGGTTACCTAAGTTACTATTATAAGTAAATTACTGCCACTAATGATAGAAACGGGGAAAGAAATCAATAAAATTGCAATTTGACACACAACTTTTTAGGCGGAGCCCTTCTGTTCTTAAGCCTTACAGGATTATTATTGTTTCTGTGGACTAAACCAGGCCAAATAGCTCAAGTTAAACCTATTAGAAAACTGGCGTGGATTTAAAGGCTCAGAACCATCTGGGAATGAGATCACACGTAGTGGTTCTTAATATAGACAGCTTTGTCATTACAGATCTATTTGAGAGCCAATTAATTGGCACTGACCTAAAGCACTGTTGTGACACACTTGCATATGTAAAAAGGTTAGAAGTATTGTTGGGCAGAAACTTAATCTTGTTATATATATGTATATTTAATTTCAAGGATAAAACACAAGGAGACTAGCATTTGTATAGAATGTTTTGAAGGAAAACACAGGTTTTTCCTCTGGCTATTTTTATCCATCCTTGCTTAGCACCTTGTTTTATTTCTTGGGTTTGGGGTTTTTTTTCCCCTTTTTAAATTGCCTTTTAAGTTCTTCTGCATAAAGTGTCTTGTAGGTTTGTGTAACCACTCCCCAGTGTTTACTGGGATTGTAAATAATTCTATAGTATAAATAATAAAGTGAAACAAACTATTTTATATTTGGAAAAAAGAATGCTGATGTACAATGTTTAAATGCCACATTAAAATTTGGCCTTATTAATTTAGCCTTATTACTGTATTAAAAAGCTAAAAATTTCAAATAGGAGTTTTTTAAGGGCAGCCAAGTACTACATAATTTTTTTTCCATAAAAGATCTGGGATTTTTTTTTTTTAATGCTACGTCACATCTTTTTTGAGGATTTAAATACTGAATACCCTGGGAAAATAAGACTCTGCACGTATAATCTGCCTGTTCAAATCACCAAAAAGAAATAGGTGAAAAATGAAGGTGCTCTAACAGTGGGAGAAGTTAATTTCTGTGTTTCTACACTCTTGTGATGACGTTACTGATGGTGAACTCCTTGATGGTGAATAGGTAAGAAGGTTCTGTGGACAAAGAAGGTAATTTTGGTTTATTTTTGTTGATTGTACAGTGGAAGAGTCGGACATCATCGACCTGGAAAAGCGATACTGGCTGCTAAAAGCTCAGTCAAGAACTGGACGCTTTGATTTGGAAACGTTTGCCCCCTTAGTGTCCCCTCCAATCCATCCATCTCTGAGTGAAGGTATGGAGTGAGGGTCAGCTGTGTGAGGAACTTCTGCTGCTCTGGTGGCTCACAACTGTTATGGCTTTAAAAGTGTCTGTTCTGAATTGTCCTTTCAGCTTGAACCACAGAATAATTTCACTGAGTTGTGAAAAATGGGAAAAGAGGCTTGAGGAATCTCTATTTGTTGGGAAATCTGGAATGCTGAAGGTGTTGCATTCTTATCAGTTGGCAGGAAATAATCAGATATTATGTAGAAGTTGCCCTGTAGTTGCTTGAAATTTTTTCTTAAGATTCTGTAAAGACAAGATAAACTGCTGGCCCTGAATGAGAGAAAATTGACCGTTTTTAAGGTGAAAAATATGACTTTCATCAATTAAATGGCAACTCAGTATGCAAGTCAGCTGTTGTATCATGCAGCCAATGAAACACTCCTCCCTAATGGTGTAAATTAAGGAAGAATTTTATGCAGGAGACTCAGTCAGGAGATTTGTAGGTTGTTATTTCTACTGACAACCAAACTGGTCTGTCCAGCTGAAGCCACTCTGGTAATAACTGGAGGTTGCAGTTGTCTAATTGCCATTTGCTGCAGGACATGAGGACGTTCAGGGACATTCCACTTGCACACCAGTTCTGGTCTGCAGTCCTGGAGTGACAATTCTTTTATTACCAAAAGGTTGGCTTTACTGACAGGTGGCAGCAGTAAGTGACAAATGGGGAATCCATCTGCAGTGGTTGAAAATCAGAATTTATGTCCAATTCTGCAGGGGTGTGTCCCCACATCCTTTTGTTCCTAAGTGTGTTTTATCTACTCTGTGATTTAAATTTACAGAGCTGCTGTGGGGAATCTTGAATGGTTTCTGGTCGTTCCTTGCCTTCTGTGGAGTCATTGTTGCTAAAAAAAAAATAAATTATGGGATAAATAATGCTGCTTTGAAGGCTGGTGACTACAGCTCTTAACTCAGGGCCAAATTTGCAGTGAAATTCAGTGATTTCCATAGGAATTTCTGTCAGGCACTTCGGAAATTCTGGCCGTGCTGGTTCAGCTCCACTGTAAATCAGTCATGACAAGGAGGGTGTGAGGATCAGGCAGCTGTTCAGAATTCTTGATTCCCTCCCCACCCCTGGCTGGATCAGCCATCCCTGAGAGATCTAATTCACCTTTAAATGGTCTTAGTAGTGCTTAATTGCCTTCATTACACTTAATAAGAATAAATGACAAGTGTTTGTACTTCTCCTTGCCCGTGTTCCCCATTAACCCCTCGTGGAGATGCTGGGTGGGTCTCTCAGGTGCTGTAACAGGAGATGCTTTTGTGGTTTGCAGGTTTGTTTAATGCTTTTGATGAAAACCGAGACAATCACATAGATTTTAAAGAAATTTCCTGTGGGCTCTCAGCATGTTGCAGGGGACCCTTGGCAGAGAGACAGAAGTGTAAGTATGCAAAATTTACCTGTTAATTTGGGAGGAGTTTTTTCAGTTTGAACAAACGAGGTTTAGTTGTTTTCACCTTTTGAGATTCTTTTCCCACTGAACAAGTGTGTGTCTGTGAAAGGTGACTTTGGAAGTTAAAAAAAAAATAGAGGAACTTTGAATATCAAGGTTTCCTTTTATAAAGGATGATTAAACCTAATTCTATGTATTTTACAGCTTATCAGTAGTTTCATATAAATTATCTAACTGGGAGAAACTACATTTCAGAAGTTATTTTTGCAGTGTTCTGCATTTTGATGCAGAAGTGTGTATCTCAATATAGAAAGTGCAAACACTTAGCTACTCATTATCTATAATAGAAAACAAATGTCCTATTTGATTGTCTTGTGGTAAATAGCATGTTGTGGCTTTTCACTGCCCAGTTCCCAGCTGGCTCCCTGCAAGGTTCCTGTGTTTTGAAACACTTTCTGTTCCCTACTTCTCCAAAGCCATATTGTTGCAACTTCCAAGCTGTAATTCCCTGGAAATTTCTGGGTGCACATATGTTCCCTGCTATGTCCCATCAGCAGAGGATTGCAGGGATCTGGATTTGAGTTTATTAAACACAGCTGCTCCATTTCCTCACCTCCACACGTGCATCCCCCTGTCAATACTGTCAGCACTAAATCAGCTGCTCGGGACTCTGCAGGCTTAGGGGCTGCAAGGAATAAAGAGAAATCCTTGTGGAGTGGTTCTGACATTCCCTTTTCCCTCAGTTTGCTTCAAGGTGTTTGACGTGGACCGGGATGGGGTCTTGTCTCGCACCGAGCTCAAGGACATGGTGGTGGCACTCTTAGAGGTCTGGAAAGACAACAGGACGGACAAAATACCTGTGAGTGGTGTCTGGGGGTTGATGTCCTTCTGTTTCCTTAAGCCATCCTTCCAAAGGAGGAGTGTGCATGACGTTTGGGTGGGGGTCACTGAGGTACAGGCTTCCCTGAGCCCCTCAGCTGGGGATGGGGACGAGTGGCTGTCCCCTGCCTTGCAGAGCTGTGACCTGCCCAAAGCAGGAGGTCTGATTATAACGTGTGTGTTCCTGACCTGCCCAAAGCCCCAGGGTTTGTCTATAATGTGTGTTCTTTCATATGAAGAAGGGTACAAAAGGACAGCTTTTTTGTCTGGCAGCCCTTGGTTTGAATTACTGAGAGTTTCCAGCATCTCTTACAGTTTTATTTTTATTCTGAGCACATTCTGCTGAGAGACTTTAACTCTGTTTTCTAATCCTTTTGTTGAAGGAGTTGGACATGGGTTTGTCTGAAATTGTAGAAGATATTTTGCATATGCATGATAACACAAAGGTAGGAATTTGCTATTCTTTCCTTGTCATTTTTATACCCCAGTATCTTCAGGTTATTTATAAGGAAGTAAAGCCTTGTGCTTTCTTCAGAGCAGAGATGTGTCAATAAAATAATCTTTTTCAAGAAATGTCAGTTTTCCATTAAAATTTACCACGTTCTGTGAAAGAAAGAACATGTTTGAATTTTATAAGCCATTTTAATACATGAAGCTGAACCCAAAATGCATAACCAGATGAAATTAATTGGAAGCCTACACTGTTTGCAGGGCTCTGCTGTGCATAACTAACACCAGTTTTAAATCTGATGCTTGACTTCTGTTCTGGAGGAAGTGTTCTTTGTTTCCTGTTAAAATTGATCTTAAGAGATAGTGCATAAGTTTATCTTCTATTTTATGCTGTCTCAAGACATTATCCTCTCATGGAGGCATCTGTCATGACAAAAAAAAGTCTTGGTAGTTTATGTTGTGCTTTAAATTTAGCTGGGTGTAAATCTGTAATTATCTGTAATTCTTCTCCTTGCTCTTTGGAGATAGGAAATTTGGGAGATATCCACAAACAATATTGTGGAAGTTGCTTCCATTATTTCATCCTTTGCTTCACTAATTGGGAAGAGTGTCTGGAAACGATAAATAATTTATGAAAAACTATAAAGAATGTCTAGAAATGCTTAATTACTTGTTTGAATAGTTGCCTTGCCTGCTTGTACTCCAACAAAGTGGTGGGCAAATACTTTGTTGTAATTCTTTAATTGCCAAAGCAATGGAGATTGTGGCTTCTCTCTGTTTCATCCTTTGAGGTTTTTATTGTTTGGCTTCTTGAAAAAAGGGGCAAGTGTACAGCAGTCTTGATTGCACAAAGAGTTAAAAAGGAAGACTTCACTCTTCAGAACGTTTTTGTAGTTGCATCATCAGTGTAGTGCTGGAAAGAGCTGATGGTGCAGTAATTACATAAATTATTTAACCTCTTTTCGTGTGTTAGCTTTGACCTGGGTGAACTCTGGAGAAAATGGTCTGTAAGGAGAGGCAGAGTAAGTGCCAGTGCTGTAAAATTGGCTCTGAATTATATTGCCAGATTAAAAAATCAGATTGATCCCTTCACTGAATGGAAGATCCCTGTGACATGGTCAGTGTTACACCACTCTGACCTGGCAGGTGATTAAGAATTAATGGGATTTGTGTTGTTAGGTGAGATCACAAGGTCTTGGTGATCCAAACTGGTTTTTCCCAACCCTCAGAGGAGGATGGTGGGTGTGTGAGTGGATGCAGGTGGTGGACACTGGATGTGAGTGATGGAGAGCAGGAGCAGAGGTTCCACACTGAGCACGGTTCACCCTCTGTACTCTCAGAGCTGTTTAATTCTCTGGGTTGCCTGTGTTACGCTAAAACTGCAATTTTTTTTTCTTTCATTGGATCAAATTTTATTTAAAAAGTGGTAGATGCCAATTTTTATCAAATCCCTGGTTTTGTCATACCTTGTATGAGACATGTAATGAGCATTTTACCAGAACCAGGTTCATGTTTTGATGGTTTTCCCTTCCCCTTTCCTTCTCCTCCCTTCCAGCTCGGACACCTCACTCTGGAGGACTACCAGATATGGAGTGTGAAGAGTGCTCTTGCCAATGAATTTTTAAATTTGCTTTTTCAGGTATGTTTAGGGGAAGTCTAAGGTTGTAATTTACAGTAATTAACTGCTGAGCTTTCTGCATGGCCACGAGGTGCAGCATCAGCATCTGTGTGCACAGGCTCTGGCTGGGGCTGTGCAGGAGGGGATGTGGGTTTGCAGCTCGGGGCTGCCTTGGCAGAATGATTCTCTCTTTGATTATTGTTCCTTGCAGTGCATGGAGATGCCTAAAGCCTCATCTGTTCAAAAGAACCTGGTGCACTGCTCAGAAAATGAACAGAAATGTCGAGTGCATCAGCAGTTATGTTTTCCATTAGACAAAAGCTGTGTTTTAAATGGGTTTTGTGGCAAATCTTTGCCAAGAAAGTAACCCAGGGAATGAGAAAAATCTCTCATTCTTTACTTGTACGTTTTACAACCAGTTTCCCTTTACATTTTCTGTTAAGACCCTCTAAGGTACCTCTCATTGCTTCCTTAATGAAGCAGTCCTTGAAAGCTGGGATATCCTATCACTGTTCACTTGCAGAAGCTGAGGATTAAGTATGTGCTGAATTGGGTTTTAATTGAGCTTGAATTGGATTTTTCTAAATCCTTGAAAGCCATATTTTAGCCCTGGCTCACTTTGTGCAGAAAATAACCCTCAAAGAGTATTTTCATCCACTGCAGTTTGTTCCTTACCTGTTTTCCATTGAGGTTGATACTTGGAGTTTAAATTATAATAATAATAATCCTAATTGGCCTGTGACTCCTTTATAAATTGCATTTTGAATGATACTTTCCCAAGAGCTTCAGGGTGACTGAGTGAGAGTATCCTGAGGCCACCAGCTACACCACAGCTGGAAAGAATAACACCAGAAAGTTCTTCAAATTCAGTTTATCTCTAATTACATCAGGTTTGCTGAAGTTGCAACCTTCTCAAGAAGGGCTGTCTTTATTTTTGACCTGTCTAGCATCAAATATCCCCTCATAACTAAATATTGATGAACTAACAAATATCTCTGCAATCTTGACAAAGAATGAATGAAGATGTAATAAATCTGTCTTAATGCTGATTACACATCACCAGCATTGCACATTGCTCATTGGAAGTCTCATTTACAATATTTTTTTCCTCCTGGCATAGCTGCTGTATTTTCATTTTAGATTTTAATTTTAATTTTTTTTATTTGATAACTTTATCACGTAAAGCACAGGGCAGAGTCTGCCACTGATTTATTTGGGCATTTATTTGAGGTGTCATGTGCCTCATCTGCAGACAGAAAAGCCAAATATTCTGAGTGGAAAGCTTGTCAACAAATGGGTTTGTTTGCAGAGGGGTTAGTTTATCTGAAGAATCTCATTTTAGCTCAATGCTACCCAAATTTAAAAAGAAACACCAGACCCAGCTGTGTTGTGTGTGCTGGCAAATCTGTTGCTTCCCCCTGGCTAATGGCCTTTGTTTCATTCAGAATGTGAAATGGTCTCTCTCACTGTAATATCAATTTAAATAAGACGTCTTAGCAGTGATTAGAAATCTCCAGCTGAGATACAAATTGATTGCCTCAAAAGAGACATTAAGGAGAAGACTGTAAATCATGGTGTGAGCAGCAAAATCATCTGGGGGAGTCGAGAGCTGCCCCTGCTCCCTGGAAGGTTCCTGGGGAGCTCTTCCCTCCTCTGCTCACTCCCTGTCCAGCTTTACTGGGGAAGGAGTAAAATAGGAGCCATCTGACACTGGCTTGTACTGGGAGTAAAACCCCACCCAGGCCAGGCAGCTGTCCAGGAGATGGGGCCTTTTCCTTCTGGGTTGGGTTCAAAACTAAATGAAAAGAGAAAGAAAAATAGCACCAGACATTCAGGGAATGCTCTGCACATTGCAGAGTGGTTTTGGCTGTGGTCTGGGTTGGTTGCTCTGCTTTGAACTTCTCCCTCAGCCTCTCCAGGGCTTGTTTCCCTTTCAATTCCATCTAGAACCACTCACTCCCACTTTTTTTCCCTTGCAATTCTTTGTAACTTTTAGTTCATCCTCTTCCAACCACTTGCACTCTCCCAGTTCCTCCTTCCCTCTCTCCAGCACACCCAGACATCCTGACTTGGGGATCTGACCCACGTCAGTCCTGTGATCTGTCACAGCCTGAAAATAATGAAACTGCTTTTTTCTTCACCTTAATATTTGTCTTGGGGCACGTGAGATTCTTGGTGCTTTTATCTTACCAGTGGGAACAGGTTGTGAGTCTCGTAGCTCAAAGTACTTTTTTATTAGTGATTTATTCACATTTAAGTAATCTTGCTCCATTATTAAATGATAAAAAAGTCTCATTTGAGTTGGTTTTTGCTTTTATTTGCTGGTTAATAAGAATTACTTTCTTTTCCCAGGTGTGTCACATAGTTTTGGGACTGCGACCTGCCACCCCAGAGGAGGAAGGACAGATTATTAGGTGTGTGCTTTGCTCAGAAGCTTAAATGGCTTTCAGATCCACCTTTTAGTCTTTTCATAAGGACTGGAAATGCCCTGTTTCAGCTAAAACCTCATATTCTTTCTGTGCAGAGGCTGGTTGGAAAGAGAGAGCAGGTATGGCCTCCAGCCAGGGCACAACTGGTTTCTCATTGCTATGCCCTGGTGGCACCAGTGGAAAGAATATGTCAAATATGTAAGTAGAATAATAATAATAATAATAATAATCTGTACTGAATAAGTGATGTCTTGTATTTCTGGATGTGTTGATGGAAAAACAGTGTGGAGGAAATGACTGCAGAACCAATAATGCTCAGAACTGAGCAGCTCCTGTCTCTTGGTGGAAAATAATTGTTCTGCTGAATCATTGTTGTGTGGGGAGCTTTTCACTGTAATTTCATTAAACTCTCATCTCTTTCATCATTCCTGCAGCTCAAAATATTTTTTGAATAAAAACATGCTCACAGGAGCATTTCTTTCAAGTCTTCTGATCCATTTGATAATGAAGCTGCCCACTTTGGGTTTGACTTGGCTTGGGCCACAAATACACTCCGAATTTTCTGGACAAAGGAGGAAATTGGTATAATTTACTTTAGAGGCAATGACAAAAAGTAGTCTGATACCCATTCAAAGGAGTCCTGCTAAAACCTTATAGATACAGGGTGCTCTTTAATACCCTTTAACTAAAATATTTAAGCTAAAGCACTACTACGAATTTTACAAAATACAGAATGCTTAATAAATACAATAAAATTCAATTGGAGATAAATATTATTTGCAGGCTAAATAAGTGAAATTAACCTCTCAAAAGAGTTTTTATATCCTCTTAAGTAATCATATAAGTATTTGATTTGTTTTTTAAAAACAAAGAGCTGAAAGTGCTCAGAAAACTGCAGTGTGTGCATTAACTAACCATGTAATGACTGTTCTTCTTTGTGCACAATGAATTGGACAAATGAGGGTTTAAATGCCAGAAATGCCAGGTAATTTGATCCTCACCCTGCTGTAAGTGCTCAGATGTGCACAGGATTTCGTCCCTAATCCTTTGCATAATGGCATGAGGCCATTACTCACTGCACCTCTCAAGCAAAGAAAAAAACCCCAGAATTTCTGTGAAAATGCTGCAGGTTTGAGGAAAAAATGTGGTTTATGTTGTTGTGCTTGCTGTTCTCAGTTAACCATATGAACTTCAAGTCTTCAAATATTTATAGTCTGTAATTATAGCTGTTTAAAACCAGGTGTATTTTTATGTATCTAGGTAGGGAAGAGTATCCTGGACTTTGGATCCTGTGCAGAATGGCTTATTTGATTGTTTTAACAATTTGGGGTGCTTATTTCTGCTGATTTTTTTATTGGTACATGTAGAAAGCATTTTTTCTTCAGCAAAGCTGTGCAAAGGTGGTCACAGAACTGAATTTTTGGTGGCTGGTTTGACTGACATGTCTTTGACCTTGGCTCATAATTAACTTTTCTAATTGTTACCCACTCTAGGATGCAAACCCTGTTGTGATAGAGCCTTCATCTGTCTTGAGTGGAGGTAAGAATTCCCTCGTAGCTGCTGCAGCCAATACCCCAGAACAGGGAGAAGACAAAATGGGAGGTCTTAATGACTTCAGTGCACCAGAAGAAAAGTTTTCAGATAATATTTCCACTGCCTCAGAAGCCTCAGAGTCCACCAGCAGCAGTAAGCATCTTATTTCCTTGGAGGTTTAATGTAGAACAGCTTTTGGGAAAACTGCACACTGCATGGACCCCTCCAGCCAGAGAGATAACACAGTTTGGATTGCAGGATTTTTAGGATTGCCAGGATTTTTTTAGGATTTTTTAGGGTGTGGTGGCTAAACACAAAGTCTTGTTTAACAGCAGTTTATCTGTTATGCTGGGATTAGTTTCCAGAATTATTTTCAAGGTATTTTTTGCCCTATCTTTTACTTTCTGAGTGGATTTTCCCCCCAAGTTTCATATTAAGTTGTTTTAAGCTCCTATCTGGTTGATCCTATACTCTGCCACGCAATAAAAGAGGGAAGAAACAGCAAAAAACTGTGAGGAAAAGCAGAGTTGTAGTTTTACAGGGCATGTGATTTAAATGTGAATGAGTTTGTGCAGATCCTAAGAGCCATCTTGGTGAAAGAAGAGATTTTAGTCCTGATTTTCAGTGAGTTCTTGTGAGAATTGGAGGGTTTTTTTCTTGTAAGGCAGCTGAAGGTCGCATCTGATATTTTAAAATCCTAACTTCAATTGAAATTAGATAAATTACTGTGATTTTTTTGGGTATAGGGGTTGGGGGAAACAAAGGACAGAAAGAGAGACAAGTTTTAGCTTAAAGGTTGTTTTTATTTTAATTGAAATTTCCATTTAGTTCTGCATGACCAAAGCAGCTTCTATGAGAATAAAATAATATCTGAAGGAAGAATAAAATAAGGTGTTATTGGATATATCTTCAGGAGTCTGATATTCAAACATCCAGACAACAACTAAATGCTCACCACATTTGCTTGTGCAAAGCTGGTCAGGCTGTTCCAGAGCTGTGTTTGTGTAACCATGAGATAAAATACAGAAAATGTAATATAAAACCAGAAACCCCTTTCTGAGAGATAATACACTTATCCCTGTAGTTGGAAGAGTTGCATGTTTCACTGCAGGATGAAGGACAGCAAACTGAAACAATCTATTTTAAAACAAGGATACAAGAGTGTAACTCATTCCTTTCTGGTTTATGGGGTCAGGAACTGAATTATTTCTGGTTTTTTCTCTTGCTGTGTGCTCAGATACTCTGTACCCTGGCACCCCTGGCTCTGAGGTGTGCTTTGCAAGGCAGCACAACACTTCAGACAATAACAACCAGTGTTTCCTTGGATCCAATGGGAATGCTCTGCTCCAGCTGAATCCCCAGAAGCCAGGAGCTATTGATAACCAGCCCCTGGTGACACAGGAGCCAGTGAAGGTAAAGGCACCCAAGGCACAGGAATGAAGTAAAAGGATATTTTAGCTCTCTCTTATCACAGCTTTTTTATGTTGGTTTTTTCAGCTCAATTCTGAATTAACACTGCTCTGTCATACAGAAAAATTGAGGTTTCTTACTCTTATTTTAAGAGGGAAAAATTGTGTTCTGCTTCTAAGGCTGCTCTATTGTTTTGTGAGAAAAGAAACATTCAAAATGTTCTTACACAAACTTTACCAATGGGAAAGGTATTTATGAAAAGACAGCTTGCAGCATTAAATGTAAAATACTTTGATAATCAAACACTTCAGTGTTTCCATCTAAATAGGAATTTACTGCTGTTTGTATAACTGCACAGTAAAACACACCTGACAGTTTTTGCAGTATGAATGCAATTAAAACATGGAACACTGACCAGCAGCATCAATGTTGAGCAGAGATGGGATTTTTCTATCCAAAGTTGTTGGAGTAGGTGGCACAAGAGCAAAACACATGAATTTTATACTGCACAAGCTTTTAGAGAAACAGTAAATAATGAGACTTGAACGTTAATTACTCTTAACTACCATCTCTCAGTGTGAAAAGCAGCTGCTAATTGTTACTTAGAAGTCTTTTAATAATTAAAGAGTGCTCTGTGTTCACGGACTGAAATCATTGTGGCCGTGTACTGATTTTTCCACTTGAGATGTGACAAAACCCCTTTCTTTTTAAAGGCTGCGTCATTAACCATGGAGGGGGGAAGGTTAAAGAGATCTCCACAGCTGGTGGAAGGAAAGGACTATGTCATGGTGCCAGAACCAGTTTGGAGAGCACTTTACCACTGGTATGGAGCAAACCTGTCCTTGCCCAGGCCGGTAAGTTGGGATTTTTAGACACTTTTTAACAACCAAATTTGTCCAGTGGCACAAGGTAACCTCTCACAGTCATCTCCCACTTCATCCCGTGTCTTGGAGAGCAAAGTGGGAAAAAGCAGCCTCCAGATTGGCCCTGGGTGGAAAGTTGTGGCTGTTTAGCAGGGGGTTTGCAGCACAATCCCAGGGAATCCAGTGCACCAGGGCAAAAGTGCTGCTCAGCTGCTGGTGTTTGCTAAAGCACACAGAAGTAAACCGAAGGTCAGTTTAAAAGGCCTGGCATCAAAACACTCATCTTTAAAAGCTGAGATACAGTTAAAAAGCCATAAAATGAAAAGTGGGACACCTGCAGCTCTGAAAACCTGTTCCTTCTCTCTGACAATTCCATGGAGTGGGGGGAAGGCAACAACTGCTGCTTCATATTCACAGAAACACAATGGGCAAAACTGGGGGAAGAGCTCAAAAGCAGATGGCAATAGGTGAGTTCAGGGAGGAGAAGAGGCCAAGACTCTTCTCTGTCAGAATGGCTGCTCAGGAGCTCTTGGGAGCTGGAGCTGCAGGAATTTGGTCACCTGGAAACATGGGGAACTTTCTCTTCAGTTTCTCTTGAGCGTATTTATTCCGCAGAGGGGTTGGTTTGTTCTGTCAGGTAGGCCCTTGTAGGAGATGCACTTAAAAAAAGGGACACGAGGGGATTTTTGTGATGGTAGCAATAGATATTTGGTGCTTGGCGTCACAAACATTCATGTCACAGATGGGAGAGGATTATCTCTGTGATTTTTGACAGTTTGGTCTGTTGGCTCCAGTGCAGACAATTATTTTACAGGGAAAAATCACTGGCTTCTTACCTCCTCCCACACATTCTCCATGGAAACAAACACCTTTCATGATCTAGAAAAGGCCACATCACTTTATACACAAAGTAACGTGCTTTTTTCCCTCAGAAAATGTCATCACCATTGTTTTTGTTGTAGCTGCAGTTTTATACTGTGGCACTTCAGTGTGGTACGTTCCTTCCCACAGCTTGAGCTGTTTTCTTCTGCTTCACATGGTCACAGAAAGAGTGAACATTTCTTCCATTTCTGTTTGCATATTTGGGCAGATGTAGGTGGCAAAATCTTTGTAGAAATGGTGGCTGAAAAGCTGCAAAACATGTTTTGGGGTAATTTCAGCTTTTTCTGTCAATGCAGCAAAATGCAACAGAAGTAGGTTGCAGCCTGTTTGTACAGTATGAAGGTTTTAAGTCAATCCTGTGGTTCACAAAGTTCAAACCAAATGTCTTATCCTGCATTTGTCAGTTTTTTCAGCAGCTGTGAAAGTTTTATGTGAAAGTACACACTGAGTGGAATTAATGAGGTTCATTGTGGATTCACATATATTCCAGAAATTACAAAAATGTTCTTTTTGTGGTGTGGTGCAGAGGGTGATGCTGCACTAAATAAGGTGTTTGCTTTTGACAGCCTGCAGCTAATAAGCTTCAGAAAGTGCTTAGGAATCAGGACATTGTCATTCCTGGGGATATTTGCCTAAAACCCCATGAGAAGTTCGGATTTTTTGTCTCCTCATAAAAGACTTTGGCTTTTTAATAATTTAATCCTTTTTAAATGATTGAGTCGTTCCTGTTCCTGTTGGCATTCCCTCCCACACTTGCAAGGTGAGTCTCTAGGATGTTCCAAACGTGTTTTGCAGGTGATCAAGAACAGCAAGACGAACGTGCCGGAGCTGGAGCTGTTCCCTCGGTACCTGCTGTTCCTGCGGCAGCAGCCGGCCACGCGCACCCAGCAGTCCAACGTCTGGGTCAATATGGGTATGATGAGCCTCAGAATGTTCCCTCAGCATTTGCCCAGAGGTAACTTAAGAATGCAGCAAGAACCACCACCCCTGTGCAGTTTCTAGGCCAGCCCAGGCTGGGGGAGCTCCCTGCGCTGCGCTTGTGCTCCGGCTCCATCGCCCCGCGGCACAATCGGCGCGCGGGAGCATCCAGGGGCTTTCCCTGCCCTCTCCTCAGGGGAAGAGGCAGCAGGGAGCATTTGCAGGGAAATCAGTTGATTCCCATGGTTATGGGTGAGTTGGGAGTGAGAAATGAGCACTGCAGAAGCTGAACTGATCGGAAGAGCCAGAGCTGGGCATTCCCGTTGGGAGTGGCTCCTGTAGCTGTGGAATAGGTGCCTCTGTCCCTCTCTGATAGTGCAGTGGCACAATAAATTCAATTAATGCTCAGCCAACTGCTTCTGAGTTACTTGGGCAGCTGGGCTTTGATGCCCAAAATTATTTAATGCTCTGTAGAGAGAGATTAAATGAATGGAATATGAAGACTATTGTTTGATGTAGTTTAAAAAGACAATTAAATACAAATTATAAACACCCAGCTGAAATCTCTTTGTCATAGCTGTGGTGGTAATGCTCACCAAAAGATTGTACAAGAGTAATCTTTAGGTCGTGGCTTCACATTTCAGCTGGGAAGTGTTGCAGGATTTGTCTCCAGTTCCCAGTTTGCCTCGCACAAGAGGCTGGAAGGAATCCCTGCTGTTCACGTTTGGGCACCTGCAGATACACACTGGCATCCGCAGTAACATCTCCAAAAATGGGCTCACCTGACTGCTGACAATTCAATCCTTCAGCCTTGCAAGTGTCAGAATGTGGTTAAAACCCTCATGCAGATGCTCAATTTTTCACTGCTTTGGTAGGGTCTAAACCCTCTGTGTAGTCAGCAGCTGCCTGTGCCCTCGAGTTCTGCTGCACAAACTGCCTCTACCCCAATTCAGCTTTCCTGCCTGACCTAATCAAATGGAAACTGCTTTGTTTGGACATCCTAAAATGCCCAAATTCCACTGAAGAGAATCTTCTCACGTGCCAAATTTGATCTTGATTTGGAATTACTTCGCACTGCACTAATTTGATTGTCCAATCAGTTATTAATCTTGTGGAGTTCTCAGATGTGCTTTCTTGCTGTAATCTTACAACTAATCCTCTGATCCCTAATCACAGAAAACATTGGTTTGTTTTCTTTTAAAAAAACTGAGTACTTTGCTTGGTACACTGAAGCCAGACTGATGCTTTGCTGATTTATAAGGTATTATTTACTCTCTTGTCAAATTGCATGTGATAATATAATACTGCACCTTTTCATGTTGTACTGTTTACTGCAATCTTTTAACAGTGAAAATAGAATTGTGTCACTTCTCAAGCTGCTTAAGTTTTGCAGTTGCCCAGTTTGGGTTTGGCTGGATAATAAAAGCTTTTCATGTCTCTGTAAGGAGTGGGGAACTTCTGAAGTTTAAACTAAAAAAGCTCAAAAAAAACCCCCTCTTTTAAGTTGCTCTCATCTCTAGTGCAAATATTTTATTTAAAGACGAACTCACGTTATAAAGAGCAACAATCTTGACCAATTAATTAATTAGTGTGGCAAACATGGGGTTGTTGAGAAATTTTGGTGGAAATCCCAGGTGTGTTCACAGAATGTTTTGAGGAACTTAGTTATGAAGAAATTTAGTTTTTAAGAGTACTTTTATTGTGAGCTGCCAGGCTGATTTCATGTTCACAGATCAGCATTCATCCTCACAGAAAAGCTGAAGCAAAGTCATGCTACTTCCAAAAATAGTCAAACTGATTTTTGTTACCTTATTTTTTGCTTAAAATGTTCTCTCAAAAAGGAAATCTGTATTAGGAAACTGTAAATCCTATCTGTAAAGGAAACTTTAAAGCCCTTTTTTTTGAAAATTCCCTTTGCCTCTCATACTGTGTCTTTAAGCAACAAAAAGAATTGTAAAAACTTGTAAAACTTCATTGAATTTTTTATTTCCTATGAGAATGTCAGGGGAACAATTTTCTAATAGGTTTTGCTAAGAAGGGAGGTATTTTACCTGCTTTGTGAGAGCAAATTCGTTGTCCCAAAGTGTCAGTAACAGCTGGGTTTCCACCTAACCCATAAACACGAGCACTACAAATGTCTACTATTTTTGCACAGAGTGCATTCAGTGTATGAGTTATTGATCTCTGGGTAAATCCATTCCCTTCTCCCCTTCTCTCACTGCGAATCCAGGGAATGTCCCTTCCCCAAATGCCCCTTTAAAAAGGGTGTTGGCTTACACTGGCTGCTTCAGTCGGATGCAAACCATCAAAGAGATCCATGAGTATCTGTCCCAGAGGCTCCGGATAAAGGAGGAGGACATGCGCCTCTGGCTCTACAACAGTGAGGTAATCTTGCTCCTTTGCCTTCCTTTTCTTATTGGGTATTATGTGTTCTGTTCCTTTCCAGAAACTATTAAATACGTGTGCACAGAAAAATTAGAGTGCCCATAAATATCCTTTACAGTTAAAGGGTCTTGCTATTTATTTTTCAGAGTTTTTTGTGCTTTGATTTCCTTGCTTTGAGGTGAAAGGATCCTCAGAGTGTTGTACATGTAGAACTCCAATTCTATGAGGCATTTTTTTCTCCTGCAGAACTATCTCACTTTGCTGGATGATGAAGATCACAGACTGGAATATCTTAAAATCCAAGATGAGCAGCATTTAGTAATAGAAGGTATAAAAAGGGGCTATAATTGGTTTGTGCATTAAAACCAGAAGTTTACAGAGGGAACCTATGGGGAGGTGGCAGCAAAGCTAATTTAGGGAAGTTTGCATGTATTTTGTCCCTATTCTGAAGTACTTTTGGATCTTTTGTTGGTTTGCAACAACAGAAAATATTAGTGGTGGCTCAGGAACTGATTTGTTGAGACCTGGTGGACCTTTGTTGAGAATCAGAATAAGCACTGAAAAATCTGCTATTCAACACCAAAAGCAATCCCAAGGCTGCTTTCTAAAGATGTCACTGGTGTGCTTGGAGGGATGCCAGTGTTAGAATGAGTTCCAGTAATGATTAGAAACATTGACATGAAAACTAGCAAAAATAATAGCTTAAAATAAGCAAATTTCTAATCCCAAATATTAGAAAATTTCAATTAAACCTCTTCAGCTGTGGAAGCTCTCTGGAGTAAGTAACAATTTTTAAAAACCCCTTTTCATGTCCCTTTCTAGTTCGAAACAAAGACATGAGCTGGCCAGAAGAGATGTCTTTTATAGCAAACAGCAGTAAAATAGACAGACACAAAGGTGAGTCTTTCACAGAGTCACTGGATTATGATGAGAAGAAAAATCCAAGAAAACAATTGAAATGTTGAAATTATTCTTTTCAACACATGTCCTTTTAACACTGGGTGAGGTCTTCTATGCTGCTTTGCTTGGCCTGTATATTAACTTAAATGCTGGAAGTGTGGGAATGTGGGATGTAAAGATAAATCTGTGGATGTTCAGGCACAGTTTTAGTAAGTGGTACACAGCAGACTTTGGGTTTTGTGTTTATTACCTTGGGTTTTGTTAAGGCAAGGAATATTTAAGATTTTAACAAATGAATCTGGAATTTTCAGTACCATAATGACCTGAAAATATTCTGTATGGATATTGTACTGCTGTCTGTGGTGGGTCAGATCAACAAAATGCCTCAGTTTCTGTGAAGCAGAGTTGAGAGAGCAGATATTTTAAACATCTGTGTAGTGCCATAATTGGGAGCAGGTTAAATTAATTTTTTTACTGTGAGAAGACACTGCTACAATATTCTGAATTTTCTCATCTGCACAACTGCTCTAATGATGGCTTTTTGCTCAGTTCCCACTGAGAAGGGTGCTACAGGCCTGAGCAATCTGGGGAACACGTGCTTCATGAACTCCAGCATCCAGTGTGTCAGCAACACCCAGCCCCTGACGCGCTACTTCATCTCAGGAAGGCACCTCTATGAGCTGAACAGGTAATTCCTGTGTGAGAACAGTGGCATTTGGGGTGCTGGAACATTTATTCAGGCTGGCTGCTTCTGCAAGCTGAAATTCAGTGTAAAGGAATCATTGAAATTCAGTGTTAACCAGCTCTGCAGCAGATACTACGTTAGAGGCGTGGAAACTCAACCTCTTGTTTCTGGGAGCAGGAAGCCTTTCTGCTTCCTTCTTCACCTCCAGGCTTGAGCTGTGTTTCAATTTTAATGTGGTATTAATTCCTTTGGAATTTCTAGGACGAATCCCATAGGAATGAAAGGACACATGGCCAAGTGCTATGGGGATTTGGTTCAGGAGCTGTGGAGTGGCACCCAGAAGAACATAGCCCCCTTAAAGCTGCGGGTGAGTTATTCCGAGGTGGAAAACAAGGATTTCTTGGAAAAGCAGAAATTCAGTGCACTTTTTCCTGATGTTACCTGTATTGTAGCAGTTTGGAGACTCTGAGTCTTTCCTAGATGGGGGGTCCAGTGTTCATCAGTCCTGGTGGAATTAGTGGTTGTAAGGCCAGAGGAGTTACCTGGTGTGACTCAGGTTGTGCTGTAAGATGTGGCTTTTATAGCCCTTTTTAGGGACAAAAGATGATGCATTTACCTGTAAATGAGCTTTTGTTCTGACAGCAAAGGGGTTCCCTTCAGCTCTTGGCAATTGAGTTTGTGTTCATTGAAAGCACGTGTCTCATCTACAGTATTCTGATTTATTTTTACATTTGTTACGTGATACTAAAGAGCTTTCTGGTGGTTCTTTTGTAGTGGACAATAGCGAAATATGCTCCAAGATTTAATGGCTTTCAACAGCAAGACTCACAGGAGCTTCTGGCTTTTCTTCTGGATGGGCTGCATGAGGATTTGAACAGAGTTCATGATAAGCCATATGTTGAACTGAAGGACAGTGATGGTCGGCCAGACTGGGAAGTAGCAGCAGAGGTGGGGCTTCAAATCTTTGCCTTTGGGGTTTTTTGGTGTGTTTTTTCTTTTTCTTGTAGTACCAAGCTGAGAAGTTGTTGATAAGGCTGCCTGTGGCAACACTTTTGGGACTGTAGCACCTTTTGGATCTTGTCAGAGCTGTGATTTACAGAGGCAATTTCACCTTAGAGCTGAAAATAAATTTTTATTGGTTGTAATAGAATTATAAAGATGATACTTTACAACTATTTTGAACAACTCCTCAAAACTAGGGAGTATCAAAATATTTCAAGATGCCTGATGATCCCCTCAGAAATATTTTAAATGGTGTCATACCTTGATTATTGTGTTCATTGAGAACTTTATTTGTGCTGTAACTAAATACTTCCTATTTATTAGAAATAAGTAAATAACTTTTGTGGAAATAATTTGACTCCCATAAGCCAATGAAACTTCGGAGACCAATGGAATAGTCTTCAGTTTTTAACTTTGTATTATGTGTTTTGTGCTTCATTTCAGGCCTGGGAAAACCATCTGAGAAGAAACAGATCCATTGTTGTAGATTTATTTCACGGGCAGCTGAAGTCCCAAGTGAAATGTAAAACTTGTGGGCATATAAGTGTTAGGTTTGACCCTTTTAATTTTTTATCCTTGCCTTTGCCAATGGACAGCTACATGCACCTAGAAATTACAGGTGAGTGGTGTAAACTTGTCATTCCTAAAACAAAATCTGTAGAAGTGGAAAAGCTATAAAACATCAAATTTTGTTTGTGTTACTACTTGTTAAGAATAACACAGTCATTTTAATATAATAGAGTGCAAGAATTTTCATTGGAACACAGCTAAACTAAGGTAAAAGCTTTAGACACAGAACATGGATGGCCCATTTTCAGTCTTGATTGAAGGATTTAATACAGAAACATGTAAAATGGGGATTTTGAGAACTTTCCTTCTGTTCCCTCTATTGTGGAGGTAGTCCTAAATCTGCCCAGAGGAAAAGCCAGGGCTGGGGGAAAAATACAGTATGGGTCATGAACTGTGGTCTGAAGGACCTGTGGATTGCTGGAACAGAGGCAAAAGAAAAGATAGTAAAAAAGTGAAACAAATTTTGAAGCCATTTTCTACTGCCTGTGCAGCAAGAGACTTTCTGACATTGTGACATTGCCTGCAGACCTTGAAAATTGACTGGGAAAATAAAATAAATCATCCATTCAGGTGGGGGGAAAATATTCTCCAATGAGTGGGGAGCTGTAATGTATTGTTGTCATTAAGGCTTGCCTGGGTTGCTGACCAGTGGGTTTCTTTTCCCCTCTAAAGTAATTAAATTAGATGGTACCACTCCTGTTCGATATGGGCTGAGATTGAACATGGATGAGAAGTACACAGGCTTGAAAAAACAGCTGAGTGAACTCTGTGGCCTCAAACCAGAGCAGATTCTGCTTGCAGAGGTGCACAGCTCCAATATAAAGGTAAAAAGAAAAAAAATAGATTAATCATTGCTGCCACATGCTTTGGGGATTTTTGTTACTTCTTTATTATTTTTAACGTTTGAACTTTGCTTATGAGAACTGTGAAATAATTTAGCTAAAAATATAAAAAATCAGCTTAGTTATCTCTCTATATAAGCTTTTATTTCATTTTTAAACAGTAATTTGGCTTGCTGTAAATAGATTAAAATTGATTGCTAATGATATTTTTAGGAAAAAAATCATCTTGAGGTAATAAATCTCAAGTTAAGGTGCAGTGATGAGTTTAAACACTGCCAAGACATCAGGGCCATGACTTCTCTACAGTGTATGTGTGGATATTTCCAGCTCGATTTTGTTGCTGTAGATTAAAAGTGCTTAAATGAGGTGCTCTTGGTGTGTTCAGAGAAGCACTGATAACTCCTGCAGAGGGCTTGGGTTCCTTCAGTCTTCTGGAACGGTGTGAGAAGGCAGATGGGAGGGAGAGAGGAGCTGATGAATGCAGTTTTCAGAAGAACAGGACACTTTTGGAGTCCCAGATAAAGTACCCAAGGGCCTGACCAGCTTTCCTTGTCTCCCAAAGAACTTCCCTCAGGACAACCAGAAGGTCCGGCTGTCCGTGAGCGGCTTCCTGTGCGCGTTCGAGATCCCCATCCCAGGCTCCCCCACCTCAGCATCCAGCCCTGTGCAGACAGGTGAGAGAAAACTCTGCTTTTCCTGCTTACTTAAACTGCAGAGTGGTGAGAAACTCGGGACAAAACTTTATTATTAAGTGAGGCTTAAAGAAAGGACAGGTGAGGGGCAAGTGCTCGGTATCCACATGGAATGGAAAGGATGAAAGTCCTGGGATCAGCTGTGGTTGCTGGAGATAATTGCTAATTTAATTGTCTGCCTGCAGACACCTCAACTGGGCCATCAGCCAACGGAGCTCCCACCATCCTGATGAACGGGGACGTTCCCAAGCCAAGCCTCATTCCCAACGGGATGCCAAACACTGTCGTGCCATGTGGGACCGAGCGCAGCCCGCCCAGCTGGACCCTCAACGGCCACGTGCCCTCGCTGTGTGACAGCCCCTGCACTGGCTACATCATTGCAGTGCACAGGAAAATGGTCAGTGGGCTTGCACGGTTACCAGCTGCTTGTGCTACACACTGGGAAAGAAATGGTGAAAACCCAAGGGTTTGTTTCATGTCCACATGATAATTATACACGTTGGTGCTTGACGTGGTCAAATAGCCTTGCCATAACATCATGAAATAGAAACATTTTTCAAGTCAGTGATCAGAACTTACAGTATTTAATATTGGAGTTGGAATAGTTTTAATACAATTAATGATTATTGCCAAGGCCTGAAATAAGTCACAAGGCCAGCAATCCAGGTGATTATTGCACTGTGAGTTAATGCACCCTTACATCTGACTGCTCCTGTTGCTTCCCACAGATGAGGACAGAGCTGTATTTTCTCTCATCTCAGAAGAATCGGCCCAGTCTCTTTGGAATGCCATTAATTGTTCCCTGCACAGTTCACACTCGGAAAAGAGACCTCTATGATGCTGTGTGGATCCAGGTCTCCAGGCTGGCCAGCCCCCTCCCTCCTCAGGAAGCCAGTAACCATGCACAGGACTGGTGAGTTGGGCACCTCAGCCTTGGATTTGAATTAGAATATAGTGCCTTAGACTTGCTTGCAAGATTTAAAATTGTATTAATTTGATTTCTCATAATAGTGGCAATAATTAAAATTAAATCCTTTTTAGTACAGATAATTGTAGCTGCACTTAAAGGTTGGCTTCGCTCTTATCCAGTGATTGATGATTATTTATATCTGACACGTTGAAGCCATGGAAAGGCAGCTTTTAATAGTTTATTGTAACCAAAATTAATCATTTTGAGGAGTTTTTTTTAAGTAATTGTAACAAGCCCAGTGAAAGAAGGTGATTGCAGTGAGAGTGCTGCCGTTTGATGCTGTGTTCTCCTCTGTTTCAGTGATGACAGCATGGGGTATCAGTACCCCTTCACCCTCAGGGTAGTTCAGAAGGATGGAAATTCTTGTGCTTGGTGTCCGTGGTACAGGTAAATTGTCCTTTTTTCCATTTACAGCAGGGAATCCATCCAGCAGAAAGGTAATTTATGGTAATGGGTCTGTGGTACATTTCAGGCTTCAGAGGTAATATCAAACAATAAGAATCTGGAATGTAATTTCACCAGAACTCTCTCCAGGCAGACTTGCACTGCAGCACAGCTTTTGTGACTTGCAGAGCTGAAAGTTCTGCTGCCACAGAAACTTTAAATTAGGAGACAGAAATGAGATTATCCAAAACTTGTTAACCCCTTAGAATAGCCTGTGTCTGTGTGCAGCCTTGTATGCCCTCAGACCTGCATGGTTTGGGGAGGCTTTCACACAAACCTGAATTTTCAGATGTAATTCATCTACTCCTGTGAGTTCCTGTGCCATTTGAAGGGTAAGAACTAAAATGGGCAATAAGAAATTCACCCTGGAAGAATGCTTGGAATTTTCCATAAACAAAGACTTGCTAAGGAAAATTCCAGACCCTTGGCTGGAAGGTATTCAGGCCATAAACTAATTTTTAGTAGAAGTGTTTTATAGCCCTTAGAATTAATTATCATGGTGCAAATAACTTGTGGAGAGAGCAGTGGAGGTTTTTGGGATCATAGCTGGGTTTGGTCAGCACTGGATCATAATGGAATGGAAGGGACCTTAAAGCTCATCCCATTCCAACCCCCTTCCATGGGCAGGATCCCCTTCCACCGGATCATGGGCAGGTTGAGCTCACCCAGCTGCTTCCATTTCTCACTCTGTTAAAGCTTTGCAGTAAAAATGCAAATAACCCCGAGCGTTGCTGTATAAAAATGTGTCTCACACTGAAGGCAAGGCCTGGAGCTTGGAGGGTGCAGATGGTACAAAACAAGGAGCAGAACTGAATTAATGTAGAAGTGATTGGACACTTTACTGACCACACCCAACCTTTTGCTTCAGATTCTGCCGTGGCTGTAAGATTGAGTGCACAGAGGACAGGGCTTGTGTGGGCAGCGCCTACATCGCCGTGGACTGGGACCCCACCGCGCTCCACCTGCGCTACCAGACCTCGCAGGAACGGGTAAAACACCCACAGAAACTCTTTGTTCTCTGTCAGCACCTCCGAAACACCACCCCTTCCAGCCTTTTTAGTTATTTGGTGCTGCTTTTGTCCATTTTCTCTTAAACCAAAGGCAGTAATCAAGGAGCAGTGTATTCTGGATAAATCGATGTCTTGATGTTAGACCTCTTATGTGGCCTAATGGTGTGGAAGGGAAGCTTTTAAAGAACCACAGCAGTGCATTTGCTGTCTGTTGTGAGTTGCTTTTAAGCTAGTCAAAATATATAATAATACACTACAAAATCTCTTAATTGGATAAATTTTCTGTAACTATAAACAGTTGTGCATGTGAGTAAACCTATTTCCTCACTGAGTCAACAAAACACATCTGAAGGTAAGCCTGTAGCTGGGTTAATCTGGAATGACTGGTCCAGTTTGTGAGTTTCATCTATAAAGTTGTGCTTTATGGATAATTTATAAGCAGAGCCCAAGTATAAGAAGAGTGGATTAGTTTTATCTGCCTCTTCCTAACTGAAATAAAATTCCTGCTAAAACATAGCACGTCTTGTTTTTATCTTTAATTCTGATCTGACCTAAAGTTATTTGTGTGATACTGTGAGGAGAGCCCTCCTCTGAGCAGTGTGTATTGCATTTCCAAGTCAGAGACAGTTTTCTCTCCCTTCAGATCGTGGAAGAACATGAAAGTGTTGAACAAAGCCGCCGAGCCCAAGCAGAGCCCATCAACCTGGACAGCTGTCTGAGAGCCTTCACCAGCGAGGAGGAGCTGGGGGAGGATGAAATGTACTACTGCTCCAAGTGCAAGACCCACTGTCTGGCCACCAAAAAACTGGATCTTTGGAGACTTCCCCCTATTTTGGTACGATCTGGTGTCATTTTCCTCCTCGGCAGCGAACCCAAAGCGCGTTGTTCCCAAATCTGATGCCACCTTGCTCTGAATAAGATGATTTGCTTTGTTCACACTCTCAGGAGGGGCACTGAGTTTGCTTCATGCAGGCAAATAAAGCAAACCTCAAATCCTTTTGAGTGTTTTTAGCTGCTGCCTTGCAGGAAATGGTGGTGGTTTGTGCTCAGTGTCAGCTGCTCCAACACAGCTCACGCTCAGCTGGTGACACCATCTCCTCTCTGGTTGTGGAACACCTGCAGTTTTATTTTTCATATTTGGTAGCTTATTCAAAGCAGACAGTGCTGATCACTGAATTGAAGCAACCTTTGCCATCACTTCCACATTAAATATTAGTTTCATATTTTACCAGCTCGATCCCAAAATCCAAACTGTCACGCAGAGCATTATTTTTATTAGCCTAGAATAAAATGTGTATGTGTTGGGAAAAACTCTCTTTAAACAGTGAAATTGCTCACTGGGATGTCAATGCCCCCTTTAATAATTTTCTCTACCATGTTTCCCCTTAGATCATTCACCTGAAAAGATTTCAGTTCGTCAACGGCCGCTGGATAAAATCCCAGAAAATCGTTAAATTTCCCAGAGAAAATTTTGACCCAAGTGCCTTTTTGGTACAAAGGGATCCGAGTCATTTCCAAAGGAAGCAGCTCACCCTGCAGGTTGACAGCCTTCCTGAACCACGGGCTGGCCAAGGGGACACCAGAAAAACAGATGTGCAGATCACTGGCACACTGGGAGAAGGGGACACGCTGAACAGGAGTCCCTCCTCCCTCAACACTACTGTCCTGAATAATGTCAAAGGTAGGGAATGATCAGGGAAAGTTCCACTCAGTGCTGGTGTTTGGAGGTGGAAAATGTTATTATGTACAAAATTTTAACATTTAGGGACAGCACTAGACTTTGAAACATTTCTTAGTGAAGCTTAAGCATAAAAAATGAAAGAAAATTTAAGAAGTTGCTCAGTGACAACAGATATTGGTACTTGTGTAAGTGGGCTGGGCTAAGAGTGAGGGATGTGCTCCTGCATAAAGGAGTTAAATTTCAGTTTCTGGGTGTATGGATGTGTGTGCACAAAGATGGGTTTTACTTCTCTGTATTACTCATGAGCTGCAGTGAAAGAGTGGGGTTTAATGTTTGGTTTTTCAAAAAACCACTTTAAAAAGAAATTTAGACTGTGTTTGTGCTTATCTTAGTAATCTCTGTGTTTTCTGTCCTAGCATCTCCATCCTTGGGGAGGAAAAGTGGAACCAGCTGCCCTTCAAGTAAAAACAGCAGCCCCAACAGCAGCCCGAGGACTTTGGGGAGAGGCAAAGGGCGCCTGCGGCTGCCCCAGCTGGGGAAAAACAAACTGTCCAGCAGCAAGGAAAACCTGGCTGCAAACAGAGAGAACGGTGCCGAGCACGAGCAGGGGGATGCTCTGACTAAAGGACAGGCTTTGGGGGGCAGCCAGAGCGAGCTGTACCCCGGGCAGGACAGCGAGGGGGCTCTGGCCAACGGGTACCTGTGGGAGCAGAGCTCGCTCAGCAACGGGCAGGGGGACAACCACAGCGAGGACGACACCGCCGACGACCAAAGAGACGACGTCTGGGTCAACCCCATCTACAACCTATATGCAATCTCGGTAGGTGGCTGCTCCTCTGCCAAAACTGCCTTTTTGGGACTCTGCTTTAACCAAATGTCGTGTTCGTGCCAGTGCAGGGGTCTGTAGGGAAGGAGAGCAAAAGTCAGCACAATAAATTCACCGTAAAACTGAGTATGGATTGAGTGTCTCTGCTAATGTGTTCTCCTTGTGTGTGTAAAGTTAGTCAGCTCCAGCTGTCTAGATGAGCCATTGTCACTCACAGATAGTGAACTTGGGAATCATTTATTTGATGTTTGATCCAGGATTTCTTTTCTTCTTCGTTTTTCCTCAGTGCCATTCAGGAATTATGGGAGGGGGTCATTACGTCACTTATGCCAAAAACCCGAACAACAAGTGGTACTGCTACAATGACAGCAGCTGCAAGGTAAAGCACTTCTTTTCCTCATTGTTTCACATCATTATTCTAATTATTTCAAACAATTTTTGCCTTGGTTACCCAGAGCTAAAGAAATTCAGAATTGGAAATTCTAGCTAAAGAAATTTTAGAATCACAGAATGGTTTGGGTTGGAAGGGACCTTAAAGCTCATCCCATTCTACCCCTCACACCATCCATTAAACCCGACATTTGTGGAGAGCTGCTGTTTGAAATCATGAGCACCTCCAAAGCTGCATCAGATAAATATTAGAATTATTAACTGAAATCTGATGTGAGGTTTTTCCCTGGTAACATGTGTTTGTCAGCTGCTCCCACAGCTAAGGGAAGATGCTTATTTCGTACAAAGATGGGAAAATGACTAAGAATGGAAAGCCAGGAATATATTTCCATGATGGCAGCAGTTTGTATTCAATTGGTGAATAACTCAGCTCTGACACGTCTAAGTATTTGCATTCATCACTATAAAATTGTCAGACTTCTTAAGTAATTCATGGAGCCAGCTAACAAAGAGGGGAGACAGAAAACGGGATTCCTTGTGTTACAGCCAGTTAAAAATACACTTTTTGGGGCAACACTGTGTGTCTGAAGTGCAGTGACAGTGACACAGTTATCCCATGGCATTTTTCTACGTGTTTTCCCTGTGTCAGGAGTTGCACCCAGATGAGATCGACACGGACTCTGCCTACATTCTGTTCTACGAGCAGCAGGGGGTGGACTATGCCCAGTTCCTGCCCAAGATCGATGGCAAGAAGATGGCAGACACGAGCAGCATGGACGAGGACTTCGAGTCCGACTACAAGAAGTACTGCGTGCTGCAGTGAGCCTGGGCTGCCACGGGCTGAGGGAGGAACCCCGGGATGTGCCCTTGGGGAAGGTGGGACTGAGACAGATAACAGCTTGTGGTTGTCCTTGTCCCCTGTGAGCTGAAAGCACAAGAAGAACCCCCTGGTTAAGCAGTTAATATCCAGTAGTATCGTTTTGTTCTGTTTTCTCACTACATGCTCGAAACGTTTCTGATGTTGGACATCTGAGACTGCCACTGGCCTTTAAATCCAATGGTTTGAGAAAAGCCGACTAGGACCAAATAAGAGCTAAATTAAACATCCAAATAAGAGCTAAACAGAGTAGTGTAGAGTTTACCAACTGTTCTAACACC